>OZ035882.1:77370382-77464282 GCA_964034835.1 Muscina levida
GTTGTTGATGTTTTAGATTTCGTTTTCTTTTGGTTAATAGAGCAACATACAAGTTTAAGTTAAAGGTGTAATTTTATGGTCGTAATGTTGCTGGCGGTGTTGTTGCTGTTGCTGTTGTTACAATAAAAAACGAAACAAGTGTGCGTTGTTGTTGCTCTTTTGGGAAATCGTGTATTACGTACATTGTGTGACGGAGCATTGCAAAAAAAAAACCGAAAAACAAGCACCAAAAACAAAAATAAAAGAAAACCAAAGGAAACTGTTGAAGACCCAAATTAGATGGATGTTGTTATGATGTTACGCTTCATTTCAATGCGACCAATAATTTCGTGCTAAGCCATTGATGGCGCTTTTAACGTTTCTGCAATCTGTGGCATGTTGAAAGTTTGATTGCTAGTGTATGTGGTTCGTGTGTGTGTGGCGGGCCGACGGTGTTCAGGTAGTCCCAGTGGGGCCATTAATTATTCGCATAGCAGGAAATACGTTTTCTTGTAAAGTGAAAATATTTAACCAGTTTTTCGCTAGCTATGGTCAATACGTGGTTAATGCTTTGTTGCAACAAATTGCAAATGGATTCGTGTTGAAACTTCAAATTACATTGAAAATAAAGAAACAAAAAAAAAAAAATAAAAGACACAAAAAAAACTAAGAAAAAACAGTTCCGTGTAAACAATAAATTTAAAATATCTAGATATTTTTAATTATTCATATAAATATGCAATTTATGTTTTAATTATAAAATTTAAATACGAAAAGTGTTGCTGATTTGGATAAACATGAAATAAATGAAAATTGAAAGTTTCACTTTAAATTTTCATAACACATTTAATGGACACTAGACATGCAGCTGTTGCTGTGCAAAAAAAACAAAGACGTATTCGTGTTCAAAAGGCGGTCTTGTTACGGATTTAAAATGTTGGCTACTGTTTTACAACCAACCAAAGGGTGTATTTGATTTGGTGCAATAAAGTAGGTACAATATTAAGTATTACAATAGGGATGGTGATATAAAATATTTTATGTGCCATTTAAGTTAATATAGATTATCAAGAAACAAGCTATCAACGTTAGTTTTATGGAACATCCAAAAGCTTAAACGCTGAAATTAAAAAGGCATAATATGCTTCACGCTGTGAATGTAAATGAATATACTAATATCAATAAATTGTGTGTATAATAATACAAACAAAAAATAAAACAATATATACATCAAAAATGTAAACAATAAAAAATCATTAAGTTGGAAGTTGCATTTAAAAAACTAAAACAATGTATGGCGTTATTAATTTGGTTCCACAGAAAGGACTAAGGATAAATATTATATAGACAATTAATTTATTGAATTTGTTTTAATCAAATCAAAATTTAATATAGGGCAAAAACGAAAGGCTCCACGAAAAATCCCCAATGAAATAACGCCCAAACAGGAAATGAAATATTCCCCAACTTTTTTTCATACATTTTTGGGTGTTATTTCATATGAAATAACTCCAAATTTTTTTGGGCCGTTTTTCATATTTTTTTAGGAATTATTTCATTCCTCATTTGGTGTTTTAAAATTATGAAATAATCTCCAATGAAATAACACCCAACAAATTTTTAAAATTTGGGGCTTGTTTCATAACGTGTACAATTTGGGTGTTATTTTATTTTTTTATTCGGGGGTTATTTCATTTTTAAAGCTGCTGGTTTTTAGGGGCTCCACGAAAAGCCCCCCAATGAAATAACGCCCAAACGAGAAATGAAATATTCCCCAAATTTTTTTCATACATTTTTGGGTGTTATTTCATATGAATAAATCCCAATTTTTTTGGACCGTTTTTCATTTTTCTTTGGGTATTATTTCGTTCCTCATTTGGGGTTTTCAAATTATGAAATAATACCCAATGAAATAACACCCAACCAATTTTTTAAATTCGGGGCTTGTTTCATACCGTATATAATTTGGGTGTTATTTCATTTTTTATTTTGGGGGTTATTTCATTTTTAAAGCTCTTGGTTTTTAGGGATTATAATTACATAATTATATAAAAATAGGCCTTTTACAAGAATACTTTTAGCCTGTGAATATATTACGGCTCCACGAAAAGCCCCCCAATGAAATAACGCCCAAACGAGTAATGAAATATTCCCCAAATTTTTTTCATACACTTTTGGGTGTTATTTCATATGAAATATCTCCCAATTTTTTTGGGCCGTTTTTCATATTTTTTTAGGAATTATTTCATTCCTCATTTGGTGTTTTAAAATTATGAAATAATCTCCAATGAAATAGTGTTATTTCATATGAAATAACTCCCAAATATCGGGGGTTGTTTCGTTTTCGCTTTGGGGTTTATTTCATTTATTTTTGGATGTTATTTCATTTACTGTTTTTGGGTGTTATTTCCAATTTTTAGGGGTTTATTTCATTGGGGGTCATTTCCTAGGCGTTATTTCATTGGGGGGCTTTTCGTGGAGCCCTGTGAATATATTACAATATCTTTTGAATGTTTACAGTTATTTCCATTTGTGTTCATATTGACGGATAGAAAATCAATAAAATGCACCGAGCATTTTTTCATTCTGAGAATGATATCGAAGACTGGAAATTTTTTTAAATTTGTAAGTGTTCGTCAAAAGGAAGAATTCAATAAAAGCAGAGAGTTTGATTTGCTTGTGAACATTGGAGGTGGTTATGTAAAGGCCAAACGTAAAAGGCAAATTGTCTTCCGAACTGCAAAAGTAGAGCAGGGCTACAACGATCTACGATCCACACGATTCATGTCAATAATTTTGCGACTTTGCTGTTGGTCTATTTTCACTTCATGAAATTCTTGGTGAAACTGACTCTTTTATGAATTTTGGGCATAATTTCATTTTAGTTGCTGATGGGGTTTATTTCATAGTGGGTTATTTCATTTTCACCATTGGGTGTTATTTCACTCCCAAATATTGGGGGTTGTTTCGTTTTCGCTTTGGGGTTTATTTCATTTATTTTTCGATGTTATTTCATTCACTGTTTTTGGGTGTTATTTCCAATTTTTTGGGGTTTATTTCATTGGGAGTTATTTCCTGGGCGTTATTTCATTGGGGGGCTTTTCGTGGAGCCGTTATTTCATTCACTGTTTTTGGGCGTTATTTCCTATTTTTTGGGGTTTATTTCATTGGGGGTTATTTCCTGGGCGTTATTTCATTGGGGGGCTTTTCGTGGAGCCATTTCATTCACTGTTTTTGGGTGTTATTTCCAATTTTAAGAGGTTTATTTCACTGGGGGTTATTTCCTGGGCGTTATTTCATTGGGGGGCTTTTCGTGAAGCCAAAACGAAATCATACTTTATTTGTAAAAATATATGATCACATAGCGACATAAAATTTTTAATAAAAATAATTCATTTTACAACCAACCAAAGGGTGTATTCGATTTGTTGCAATAAGGCTGGCAAACCATTTTTTTTTTTTTTTTGTAACACTGGGATAGCGTTTTCCAAAAATTTTAAATTACATGACCACCCATGATGGTTTTAAACTAATTCGGACTATAAGAATCGAACGGCATCATTGGTTTTTTGAGTTTTCATGATCCCTTCATGCTAAATTTTCTTTCAAATGCTTTTTGCTCATAATCAGGGCAAGGAATCTTATGTAAATGCATATTTTTACTGGATATCCTAAAATGTTATCTTTACGAAACATAAAATTTCCTTTAAAATTTTATCAATTTGTTATTGCATATTTTGCATATAGTACGAAAAATACGTGTTTTTGCATGTTAATGTGCATATATTACCAAATTCTACAATGAATGCATGTTCTTGAAGCATATTTTTGCTATTTTGATTAAAAATCATTTTAAAAAGGAAAGCGCCTTTGAAATTTTGATGACTTTTAATTTGTTACACAATATTTATCTTATTTACCCCGCTGATATCTACTTCACATGCACATGTTTGGCATAATTGTAGATATATATACAGCTGATGATGTACCATTGTGCATCAGTTCGTCACAAAGGGGTCTAAAGATGAACTCGTCATGGAGTTCGAAACGCGTCATCCTAGTGCGTGACACACTGAACTTGACCAAAAATATCAAACAATAAATAAAAAAAAAATGTTTCTGATCTTTAGCCGAATTTGATGTATCATACGATACACTAACGTAAATTGATATAATACACAGTAAGATCGACTAAAAACTAACCAAAACCAAAAAAAAAATATAAATAAAATTTTGAAAAATTAAAATACAAAATTACCTAAATAATTATATTCAAAAAATAATAAAAATAAAAATACAAAATTACCTAAATAATTATATTTAAAAAATAATAAAAATCCAAAAGGAAAAAAGTTTAACTACTTTCACATTATGCCACATAAACTATGAACAAAGTAAGACATAGATCATGAAAATCGATTATAGCTTTTATTCACAATTAAGTGAATGTATATCATTTTGGAAAATTATAATTTTTTTCCATTCAGGATATATGCGAGATGGGCGTGTCCTTTGAGATAATTTGATATAATTTAACACAGTTGTCAGTAATATATCAAGAACAAATTGAGCATAATTTGGTTCAATACTAACTACAATTTTGGAAAATATAACTTTTTCCATTTCAGGATATAAGACGAATATAAATATCAACCTAATACTCGATCAATTACTTAGTTTCTAAAAACAATCAGTCAATCCAAAGGACTTATTATTTTAGTCTTACGACTAATTAAAAAGTTGAGTAGGAATATGGATTCAATAATTTTATATTCCACACTGGGTAACTATTTCTGAATTTTTGCTGGGGTTTCGTAAAAAAATTTCGTATCAAAAACACTATGCAACACAAAAATACTAAAACACACCAGTGTTCCCACTATATTTTTTATACCCTAAGCCTTAAGGTAAGGTTATTAATCATTTGATAGCAGAAAAAGCGTAAGGCATTAATAGAGACGAGTCCGGCCGCAAGTGTCTGAAGACCAAGGGACATTTAAACTAGTCAGATTAATAACAGTATAATAGTATACAGGTCCTAAAAAAAAAAAAATCTTTTGACACACCCCTTCTGGTACCTTCTATACAAATAACCTAATTCACTGCAATGCATATCCTTTTTGATAATAGACTGATTTCTGTCAAATTTTGCCCAAGGAAAACGCTTATCGAAATCTCGCTTAGAAACGAATACGGGTTATATTGGTCCACCCCTTGTGGCACTTTACATACAATATGTTCTATTTTTTGAAAAATAAATATCCTCCAAACGGGACATAATAACTTCAGATTAATAACCGTATAAAAGTAGGCAAATTTTCATAAAACTGAATCGAAATTCTAGTACCGTACACATAAATGACCTTATTCACCGTCACATTTCTGCATACATATATTTTTTGTTAATACACTGATTTCAGGCAAATTTTGTTTAAAGAAACTGCTTTTGGAAATCTTTTTAAGAAATAAGTACGAGCTATATTGGCCTATCCCTTCTTGTACCTCCTCTACAATATGACCGAATTTTTGAAAAATGGAGGAGGACATTTCAATTTGGCAGTCTAATTATTTTGTGATAGTAGGTAAATCCTTAGATGAATCCTTTTCCAAGTGAAATGAAACCTTTACCAAATCAAATTAAACCTTTTCCAATTTTAAATAACAAAATTTCCAATTTAAATTAAATATTTTCCAAATTAAATAAAACCTTTCAGTTACAGTAAAAAAATTTGACAAATTTGAAAGACTATTATCCTGTTTATGAAGGAATCAAAGTAGCACATTCAAAAATTATTAATGATCCGAGGAATTTCGCCACATGAATTTATTAGAAAATAAATGCAGGAGTTCGTAGAGACATATTGAACTATTAATGATCCATAATCTGGCCGACCTAGAACTCGTGAAATAGTGAAGCGTATAAAAGCGTCACATTTTGAAAAACTTAGAATTTCTAGAAAGCGGTATAATGTCTTAAATGTATCTTCACAAAGATTTACATTTACATACTTAAAAATTTCTAATTGTAAGGGAACTAAAGCCTCAAGATCATGCTCACAGTCTCCAATTTGTTAACGAAATGCTAGAGAGGTTAATTGGAGATAATGCTGTTACAGGGAACACATAGCGGTATGTTACCATATACCACCGAACTTATTTTGCTCCAGCACTTCAGAGTTTCAAAGATTTTATTAAACGATCGTGGTTTCAAAGGGCAGAACATGTTACACCTTCAACTATACATTGGGTGGAGTTCGTGAAATTGTTGGACAAAAAGTGATATCCAAAAAAGGTAACATTAATTGGCCAACCCGTAGCCCAGACTTATCTCCCTTTATTAACTAACGTTTAACAGCAGCCTAGTTTCTCTTGTGGAGTAAAAGATTACTTCATGAACTGTCAAATTGTTTTTTATAACTTAAAGAATGATTAATTTAATAAGGTTTCATTTCAATTGGAAATGGTTTCATTCGATGTGGAAAAGGTTTCATTTCATTTCACTTGGGAAACGTTTCATTTGATCGGGAAATGCTATATTAGCCGACCCCTTCAAGAACCTCACAAAAAAAAAATAGAAATATTCAAATATCCAATATGGATAAATAGAAAGGATGTACCATAGAGCACAAAGGGGTCTGATGATGAACTCGTCATGGAGTTCGAAACGCGTCATCCTAGTGCGTGACATTGAATTTTACCATTAATACCAAACAATAAAACACTTTTCTGACCGTTTAGCCAATTTGATGTATCATTTGATAGACTTACACAAAATTGATAATCTAATCACTACGATCGACTAACACTAACAAACAACACTGTATGAGAATATTCTAATTTAGTAATTATATTATCAACCTTGAGGGAAAATTTTATTTGATACAAGAAAAAGTCTAACGCATTACATTAAACGACTTAGACCTCAAATATCTTCAGACCAAACTCGTTTCAGTACTTTTTCAAAAGATTGGGCTATGTCCGCCTGTCTTCCTGACTGGCTGGAATAGCCCCACCCTTTCTGGTGCCTCACAAACAAATTACCTAATTAACCCTCATAGTTGTACATACATATCTTTTTATACCCTCACAATAAGGGTAGGAGGGTATATATCGTTTAATACGACTAAAAGTGTAACACATAGAAGGAGTCACTAAAGACCCTAGGTTTCTATGAACCAAATTCGATTCAAGACTTTTTAAATCATTTGAGCCCTGTCCGTCTGTCTGGCTGGTGTGCACGATAACGTTCAAAAGACGCAACCAAATGACGAGTTAATATTTCCCCAAAACTACTTACGGTATTGCAAATGGGCTACATGGCCTAACCCCTTCTGGTGCCTCCCATACAAATACTTCATTCAGCCCACTTTGGAAATCGAGTAATAATATCAATACGCCCAACGGGATCGTACGCAAATTCTGCCATAAAAAAGTTTTAGGAAAAATTGGAAGGGGCGTGGCTACCCTTCTGGTACCTCCCATACAGAAATACCTTTCCGCCCACTTTAGAGATGGAGTAATAATATCAATAAAACCAACCAATCTGGTACCGCCCACTTTAGAAATCGTTTAGTATTATTTATAGACCCAACGCGATCGTGTCCAAATTCAGTATTTAGTAAAGCTATAACAAGATAAAGTTTTGGAAAAAAATATGAAGTCTAGCCACGCCGCTTTTGGTATCTCCCATACATATGTACCATTCCGCCCACTTTAGGCAACGAGTAATAATATTAATAAACCAAACGCGATCGTATCCAAATTCTGTATTTAGTAAAGCTAAAGCAGGAAAAAGTTTTGGAGAAAATAACTGGAAGTCCAGACACACACGTTTTGGTACATCCCAAACAAATGTAGCACTCCACCCACTTTAGAGATGGAGTAATTATATCAATACGGTCGACACGATCGTGCCCAAATTCTGTATTTTGTTAAGCTATAACAGGACAAAGTTTTGGAAAATAAAACTGGAAGTCTAGACGCGCCCCTTCTGGTGCCTCCCATACAAATGTATCACTCCGCCCACTCTAGAAATCGAGTAATAATATCAATATAATAGAAAATGTTATGTTTTACTGAGGGTGAGGGTATATGTAAGTCGGGTATCCCGACTGAAACTTTGGATAGAAGTGTCTTAAAGCCGAAGTCTGCACGCTTCCAATGAGATATAACTCCATATAATATCTCTATGAATTGGGACAAGGAATGACACTTCTTAAAAAAAGCACAAAACGGAGATAATAGACCGAAAATCCTTTTATCTTAAAATAGATTCAGTTAGGATTCAAGTGAATTTTTAATATGCAATTGACATCCAACAAAACCCTATTTAGCGAGTTATCGTCTTAAAATGTCATGAAACGTATTTCGTCTAAAGATACTTGAGGTATAATGCGTTACACTTTTTATGGTATCAAATGCTACATACCATCATATCTAAGGGTGATGGTATAAAATAATTGATTTAAAGTCAAGTTTTTTTAGATTTTAAACGATCACATTTCGACTTGATACATGTTTAGTGTTGGTTTGGATGCTCTCGAGTTTAGAACAAATGTGGCCCATGCGTTGCTCATCGGTGAGCACAGTGGCAGATATGACGAAAAATAAAAAAGGCGACCACTACGTTCGGCAAAAGCGTTTTTAAAATCCGCTGATCCGCTGGAAATATCAAAATCTTCGTTAGTAATAATTTTATAATTGTTACTTCACTGACATAAGGGTGGTATTTTAGAGGACTTTCGGTCATATGGCCAGACGTTTACAGACATGTAGGAAAACTGTCAAATATGTGTGTAAAACTATAACGATTACTAGATTCTAATATTCAAATATTATTCTAAGAATAGGAATACTTTTCCAAGAATAGGACATTTAATATGGGAGGTACCAGAAAGGATCAGCCAATGTTTATTGTACATAATAAATTCTGAGTCCGCTTAACACCCAATGGGCTTTGTGAACGTTCATGTGGAGTTCAAAAGACTCAAAATAAAAATGGTCATTATGACCTTTACGGAAGAAGTCATAACACCCAAAATTTTTATTAGATTTATGTCCTTGGGCGCTATGTCCAAGTACCAAGAAATTCTATATAAATAACACCCTAACATAACTTATATTATACTTATATTTGTATGACATAATCAACTTAATGGAGATAAAATATTTATGATAAATTCACCAACTAGGACATCTTCCTTCAATTCCAATCGAAGAACACCCTTTGTTTGCATCCTAATTGCAAAAGTATTCTGCAGTTTTTTCTTGTCTAATATGATTTATTTTCTTCTAAGCTCGAAAAGTTTCTAGTTTTTTTTTTTCTTAAAATTTTGATTTTCCGCACCAATACTTTTCAAAGCCACACAAAAACGATAAACTACTAAATAAAATCATACAATACCAAAACAAAAGCTGCCATGTGCCACACTACTAACCTGAACCGTATCGAAATGTTGTAAAAACTGAGCCGAAAACTTTAAAACTTAGTAAACTAATTCAAAGCGCACCACCAACAACAAACAAATCAAATCAAATCAACTGACCATAATATTATTGCAAATAATGCATATGAGCGTAACAAATATCCGCATTTATAAATTGACTGCAGTTGCCTGTAACATTTGCAACAACAACAGCAACAACAAGGACCACCACAAAACTAAGTATATATAGAAAACAAAGTACTATTACAACAATATATTACATAGTAAATGAAACAAATCAAAAAAAAAAACATGGGCATATGTGCTTGTAGCTAGTAACAACAAATTACATTGAAACTAAGAATTATCTATTTAATCCATAGAAGCAATTACAACCAAATAATGTGCAAACAACAATCATTCCAAATTAAATGTCTATAATTACTACCAAGTAGTGGCAAGTCATTATCACCGCCAATCGAACAACTGGCCGCTTGACCACCCGGCCGACCGACCGACCGATTTAATTACCGCTCAAAGTGTTCTCTTACCACTGACCTTTTTCCTTCGAACAACTTTACAGCTATTATTGTGTGGTTCATAAATTAATTCAAAACAAATTGTAGTTTGCGTTTGTTTTTTGTTCTCTCTCTCTCTTCTCAAATATCATTACAGTACTGTGTGTTTTTCTTAGATATATGATTTGTTTATGCATCGTTGATTTGTTTTATAAATAGTTTTCATATTGTATATAAAAAAACGAGAAAACTACAAAATGTTGCCTAAAACGAAAAGACTGTACCTGGGATTATTTGTGTGCCTTCTACTGAATGCTGCCAGTGCTAAGCCCTCAAAGGATACTGAGGAAGATGTCGATGCGAAAACTGAAAAGAAAAATGGTAAGTTGCAATTAATGTTATAACTTTAAAGATTCTTATGGTTAATAATAAAAATATTATTATAACAAGCTACTAAGTGTAGAAAATAATAACAACTGGTCACTATATTGATTAACAGGTTCACAACTCGCGTTGTTCCGCTACTTACATGTGGAGGCCTATTACTTTTTTAAAATAAAATATTGCCTATATCACTCATTCTATTTTTGAAGTCGGATGTGCAGTTTTTAAGATTCCCACTAAATACAAAAAAACCAACAAACAAACGTATAAACATATATTGGTTTAAGTATTAAAATTTTTTTGCCAAGTAAGCAGCCGCCACCTCATAAAAAATATTAACAGTTATTGTTGCTATTTATTTATAAAATTTAATTATGTTATATAACATTTAGCAAATTCAAAGACGAAATATAAATATCATTGAATAATTTTCACCTCAATGCTGTGCCCAATCTTATTTTGATTAAATTTAAAGAACTACAGCGTCTTTAAACTTTAGTTTAAATTTTAAGCAGCTTAGTAGTTACATAGCTTAAGATAGTGAGGTTAGCCAATGAGAGAGCAGGATTTCATTGCTTAAAAAGGGTGCCCATAGGAAGGTTCGAGTTGATTTCGTGCTACGCTTTTATTTATTACTAACTCACCTAAGACAATTCGTCCTGCCTTCAAAGTGATTGATAAAGATATTTCGTACTACAAAAGTTGAATAACGATTGATCTATTACTTTGAAAGGTGCCTCACCTAATTTTACTGACCAATCGCCTAAGTGACAAAGAACCACCATTCTCAAACTTACTTACTTAAGTGGCCGTTTACAACTTACGAACTTGGTTCATAAGTTAGAGGCCTAAAGTATTAAAGAATTCCACACGTTTCGGTCTTATGCGTGCGTTCTTCAAAAAGTCCTACCAGATGGCGGCACGTCGCCTTTCACTTCGTCCTTTCAACGGAGTTTGGGTCTCCCTGCTCTGTGCCGTCCTTAAGGTTCACCTTCAAACACCTACGTCGATGTCGTGGTAAAGCTCATACAGCTCATTATTCGTTAGACGGCGAAACTCGACGTCGAGTACTTTTTTCTCGAATACTCCCAAGTTTGGTATGTCCGTTGACGTAAGCATCCACGATTCGCCAGTATACAACAGAAAGGGTAAAACTAACACCTGGTATAGCTGTTTCTTAGTATATCGAGGTAAGGTGGTGATCACTATTCTCCGCTTGATTTCTTGGCTGACATTATTTTTCTTATTGACGCAAGAGCCGACGTAGGTAAACTCATATATTACATCAAAACAGTAATTTTTATCGTTAACGGTGCGTCCCCATCAAATCATTATGACATGTTGATACCAGCCTTTCTAATCACCTTCTCCATAACTATATTAAATAGCATACAGGACAAGGGATCCTTACCAATCTTAATCGAGGATTTGGTGTTTTCCAACGTACATTTGCAACGTCGAATTAGTTTTGCAGGAACACCAAACTCAGACATGGCCTCATATAGCCTATTCCTTATCGGAGAGTCGAAGGCAGCATTGTAGTCGACAAAGACAATGTGGTAGGTGTCGATGTGCTTTTCATGAGTTTTTTCCAGGATTTGTCGTAAAGTGAATTATTGATCAATTAGTCTTTCTACAATTGGTTTTTGACGTTCACACAATATGCTCGAAAGGACCATGTACGCAATTGGTAACACGCATATTCCACAGTAGTTCTTACACTCACTGGTTTGGGTATATCGCTCTGGCTGGGAGTTGGACAGTTAATACCATCGTCTCTCTCTTGGCAATTACGACATTCATTATCGTACCAGGCTTCTTCTTGAGACGGCTTTGAGTACCGAAGTACGCTCCTCGCAGTCCGTTCCATGGAGTCGGCAATATATTGCCACTGCGAAGTGATATTATCAGAGGTAGGAGCATTCCGTAGCAGTTGAGTTAGGTCCGCAGTTTACCGATGCCCAGCTCTCGTTGTGCCTGGGTACATACGTTTTTGGACAAGCTTAGCCTTTTGCGTACCTTCACAGCGGTGGGGTAGTGATCGGTGTCAATGTTCGCACCCCTGATCACTCCAACATCCAGAACACTCAATGCGTGCCTTTAATCGACTACCACGTAAGCTATCTGATTTATCGTCAATTGATCTGGAGATAACCCTATTGCCTTATTAATTTTTAATGGTCAAATCTAGTGCTGCCAACTACCATATTTCTTGCCGCGGGGAAATCAATCAGTCTGATGCCATTGTTCGACGTTTCGGTGTGCAAACTGAATTTTCCGATGGTAGGCTCAAATGCGATCTTCCTGCCTACTTATGGTCATATACATTTTCTAGGCTCTCCTAGAACTTGTCTTTGTCCTCATCGCTTTTATTCTTCTGGAAAAACTTTGTTTTGACTCTTATGGTGGCTATACGCTCAGTCACCTTGAGACTAGGTGTCGCAGTCTCTTGCCAACCACAAATCCTCATCCAAACTCGTGCTTAACCGCATGGCCACTAAAGTAGACGTCGCACGTCTTCATGCGCGAAACATTTATTTTGTACGCCTACCTGTCCGATAACTCCCGTTGTTCAGCCAATTACACACATTTAGCTTTCACTTTCATATTAAGCCAGATATTAAATATTTGTAAATTGTTATCAAATTTGGCAGAGCCATACCTCTTGTCTCAAATGATATATATTCAAACTTTATCACGAAACTAAGTATGGAGTACTTAAGATAAGTATGCATATTCTATGGAAAAATGGACGAGATGGGATGAAGAGGTTTGACCCTGCCATTATGACCCCATTAACAAACATTCAATATATGGTAACTTAAGACCAAATTATTTTCAGCACTTTTAAGACAATCGATTCTTGTCTGCATGTCTGGCTGGCTGGAGGGCAGGATAACTCTATTAAACTTTCACTGATCCTTATTGACATTAACCAATACAAAAATTTTGTAAAATTTAGCTTTTACCACTCTCCTTCGGGTACCTAAATAAACAAATAAAAATACGCTTATTTAACCCCTACTAAGAAATGAACTTGGAAACCGATATACCGACCACATCTCGTACCTCCCAAACAAAATGACATATTTTTGGAAAAAATTTAATTTCTCTAAAAGAATCCAAACGAAATACTCCATGATATTTGAAATTAGTTAATATAATTATTTTGTAATAAAAGGCAAATCCTCAGAAAAACAAAAACTTTGCCATAGTACTTCTGGTACATTTTATAAAGCGGGGATTTCATGTCAAGTGACCCAACTTTTGAAAACGATGTCTTCTGATCGAAATGAAATTTGCATTTAATTTTATACTATTTATGTGTAAGTGCTACTACTATCCTAAAAATAAAACTTATAGTCAGAAATTAGACAAATTAACCTTTTCGACGGTATGTAGCAACATAACTAAAACTGCAGACCATCGATACTGGAATAACTATAACCAAACCTAAGGAACAAAATCAGGACTTTTTGAAGTTTTTTGACAAATTCTAAAACTTTTTTGATTTTTTTTTTAATTATGCCCATTTTTTCCACACAAGCCCCCAAAACTGCTTTAGATACCGTAAAAACCCCGTTCGGAGGGGTGCAATGTGAGACCGACCGCCATTAATTTTCAAAATTTTCAAATTTTTTATATCAGTCTTTTATCTGGTGGTCGGTCTCACATTGCATCTTTCCAGGGGCGTTTCTAAGGCAGTTGTAAGGCCTTTTGTGGAAAAAAAGAGACCTAAGTTTAAAAAAAGTCAAAAAGTTGTTGACTTTTAATGGGACTTTCAGTTCGTACCGTAAAAACCTCATTCGATATTCTGATACAAAATTACCATTTGTCCAGATATATAGAATTAACCTTTTTTTACATTTTTTGACGAATTCATTAACATTTTTCCACAGTTTAACTACATGTCTGTAAACGTCTGGTCAAACGACCGGAAGACCTATCTCCCACCGGTTACTCTCTTCTAGCCGCATAGTTAATTTAATTTAAAAATCATTTAGTTTCTATAACTTGAGACATAAACAATATAATTGATAGGTTTGCCTCATTTAAATTTAAGTACTGTTAATACTCTCACCCTACGGGTAGGAGGGTATATACCATGTGATACGACCCAAAAGTGTAACACATAGAAGGAGTCACTTTAGACCGAAAATTCGTTTCATAACTTTTTAATTAGTTTGAGCCATGTCCGTCTATACGTCTGTCTGTCTGGTTGTCCGGCTGATACGCACTATAGAAAGACACAACCAAATGTTTTGAAACTTTTCACTGGTTAATATTTCCCCAAAACTATTGAAAATAGGCTATATGGCCACGCCCCTTCTGGTACCTCCCATAAAACATTATCATTCCGCCCATTTTAGAAACCGAGCACCTCCCACAAAAATGACCACTCCGTCTGCATCCATAGCAATCGTGCCCAAATTCTGCATTTCGTTAAGCTATAATACGATAAAGTTTTTCATAAAAAATGGAAGTCTAGCCGCACCCCTTCTGGTACCTCCCATAGCCATGTGGTACTGCCCACTTTAGAAATCGATTAATGTTATTAATACCCCCACCACGATCGTGGCCAAATTCTGTCTTTAGTAAATATAAAGCACGGGAAAAAATCTGAAAGTCTAATCACGCCCCTTCTGGTACCTCCCATACAAATGTACCACTCCGTCCACTTTAGAAATCGAGTAATTATATCAATACACGCAACTTTATTTAGTAAAGCCAAATCAGGGTAAAGTTTTGGAGAACAAAATTTAAGTCTAGCCACGCCCATCTGATACCGACTATACAAATGTACCACTCCGCCACTTTAGAAATCGATCAATAATATCATTACATCCAACGCAATCGTGCCCACATTCTCTATTTAGTAAAGCTATAGCACGATAAAGTTTTGGAGAAAAAAAATTGGAAGTTTAGCCACTCCCCATCTGGTACCTATCCATACCCACTCTGGTACCTGCTATACACATGTATCACTCCGTCCACTTTAGAAATCGAGTAACACTAAAAAAATTATGTTTTGCTGAGGGTAAGGGTATATGTAAGTCGGGTTTCCCAACTGAAACTTTCTTACTGTTTTTTTTTACATATTTGGTCTCCAATACGAATAGACTTTATGTTCGTTCAGGCTCCACGAAAAGACCCCCAATGAAATAACGCCCAGGAAATAACCCCCAATGAAATAATCCCCAAAAAACAGGAAATAAACCCAAAAACAGTGAATGAAATAACATCCAAAAATAAATGAAATAAACCCCAAAGCGAAAACGAAATAACCCCCAATATTTGGGAGTTATTTCATATGAAATAACACCCAATGATGAAAATGAAATAACCCCCAATGAAATAAACCCCATCAGCAACAAAAATGAAATTATGCCCAAAATTCATAAAAGAGTCAGTTTCACCAAGGATTTCATGAAGTCAATATGGTCCAACAGCAAAGTCGCAAAATTATTGAAATGAATCGTGTGGATTGTAGATCGTTGTAGCCCTGCTCTACTTTTTCAGTTTGGAAGACAATTACCTTTTACGTTTGGCCTTTACACAACCACCTCCACTGTTCACAAGCAAATCAAACCCTCTGCTTTAATTGAATTCCTCCTTCTGAAGAACTCTTACAAATTGAAAAAGTTTCCATTCTTAGATATCATTCTCAAAATGAAAAATTGTTCGTAGCATATTTTTGATTTTCTATCCGTCAATATGAACACAAATGGAAATATCTGTAAAGATTCAAAAGATATTGTAATGTATTCACAGGCTAAAAGTTTTCTTGTAAAAGGCCTATTTTAATATAATTATATAATTATAACCCCCAAAAATCAACAGCTTTAAAAATGAAATAACCCCCGAATAAAAAATGAAATAACATCCAAATTACACACGCTATGAAACAAGCCCCGAATTTTAAAAATTTGTCGGGTGTTATTTCATTGGAGATTATTTCATAATTTGAAACCCCCAAAGGCTCCACGAAAAGCCCCCCAATGAAATAACGCCCAAACGAAAAATGAAATATTCCCCAAATTTTTTTCATACATTTTTGGGTGTTATTTCATATGAAATAACTCCCAATTTTTTTGGGCCATTTTTCATTTTTCTTTGGGAATTATTTCATTCTTCATTTGGGGTTTTCAAATTATGAAATAATCTCCAATGAAATAACACCCAACCAATTTTTTAAATTTGGGGATTGTTTCATATCGTGTATAATTTGGGTGTTATTTCATTTTTTATTCGGGGGTTGTTTCATTTTAAAGTTGTTGGCTTTAAGGGGTTATAATTATATGATTATATAAAAATAGGCCTTTTACAAGAAAACTTTTAGCCTGTGAATATATTAGAATATCTTTTGAATGTTTACAGATATTTCCATTTATGTTCATACTGACGGATAGAAAATCAACAAAATGCAAAATTCGGTTAGCACACACTAAGAATGGAATTTTTTTTTTAATTTGTAAGAGTTCTTCAAAAGGAAGAATTCAATAAAAGCAGAGAGGTGGTTGTGTAAAAGCCAAACGTAAAAGGCAAATTATCTTCCGAACTGCAAAAATAGAGCAGGGCTACAATGATCTACTATCCACACGATGCATTTCAATAATTTTGCGACTTTGCTGATGGTCCATATTGACTTCATGAAATCCTTGGTGAAACTGACTTTTATGAATTTTGGGCATAATTTCGTTTTTGTTGCTGATGGGGTTTATTTCATTGGGGGTTATTTCATTTTCATCATTGGGTGTTATTTCATATGAAATAACTCCCAAATATTGGGGGTTGTTTCGTTTTCGCTTTGGGGTTTATTTCATTTATTTTTGGATGTTATTTCATTCACTGTTTTTGGGTGTTATTTACAATTTTTTAGGGTTTATTTCATTGGGGGTTATTTCCTGGGGGTTATTTCATTGGGGGGCTTTTCGTGGAGCCCCCCCAAATGAGGAATGAAATAATTCCCAAAATTAATTGAAAAACCACCCAAAAAATTTGGGAGTTATTTCATATGAAATAACACCCAAAAATGTATGAAAAAATTTGGGTAATATTTCATTTCTCGTTAGGGCGTTAATTCATTGGGGGGCTTTTCGTGGAGCCGTTCGTTCAAACAAATAACTTGGTTTTATCCTCATTTATCACCAAACCGCAGTAACATCTTGTGGTCTTCGACCAATGATATATAGTATACCATCGGCATTCGCGAGTGGCATGTGACTATAGAGCAATTCCATATGAAAGCGATCACCTTTTGGACGACCCCTCTCCGATTTTAAAATAAATAGTCTCAATCGATTGCCTAGCAAAAAATAATGTACGTACATATTTTTTTTTTTTATTGTGACTGGTTTAGTGGTGGTGTACACCACTGTCATGTGACAAAATTGAAGAATTCTTCGTTTTGACCAAATTTTTGACTTCCCTTGCCGGGGAATCTTTTTGCTGAACTGATTCAAATTTAGCATTAAATGCATCTGCATCAACATTTATATGAGGAATAATAAAGAAATTGCCACCTCCCGGAAGAAATTTTTTTTTTTACAAACGAACTTGCGATGCTTATAACTTTTGATTGGAACAAAATATTTGACATATTTTTTTAGCAATTTCATTCAGAATTTTATAAGCTAACTAACGATATAAATATCTTTAAAATCAAGTAACAACTGAGCTCACACCCTTAAAAATACTAAATTAAACTCGTCCAAAAATTACACAATTTTTTTATTTTCTCAAATATCTCTTGACCTAAATGAGATAACATGTACATGTAAGCATGTTTTTTGAAGGTTTTTCGGCGCACTATCCAAATGCAAAAAATCTTTTAAATCGGTACATAAATGCACATTTCTCAAGCATTTGAAATTTTGAAACACCCGAGGTGACCAACTTTGGAGGGACACGCAGTGGCCCCCACACTCCCTAGGGAGCCGAATATTTCCAAATCATCTCGAAAACACCTCAGCTTTAACTATTTTAAATTTCATCAAGATCCGTTCAAAAGTTACAGAATTAATTCCAAAAAAAAAACCAAAAAGGAACCATTGTGCGATCTTGTGAAGGCAGGCAGACCATATACACTACACACTCAACTTGGGGCTCTTAAAAAAAATTGATTTTTTCTTCATAAATGTATTTTTAACTGTAAAATAATTTTTAAAATGTATTTTTAATAATAAAATAAAATAATGTAAAATAATTAAAAATAATTCAATTATAAAAAATATAAAAACAATGAGAACAAGGTGGTCTCTTAAATGCTCTTCTCCTGTCCAAACAAGGAGTCGGGGTCCATTTTTTTATTGCTGATTCTTAAATCAAACATTATGAGGAATCCAAAAAAAATAAAATTAGCCGGAAAATTTAGGAGCTTCTGTGGAAAATCGGAAAATTTAATTTTCATGGGAAAATTTAATTTTCATGGAAAAAAAGGTAAATTTCTGAGAAAAATTAGGACAATTTTATTTTTCAATTAAAGCCTGATTCAATACCTTTCCAATACCTTTTTTTAAACAACTTTCAATGAGGTCCCTTATGAAGAATTCTTCAATTTTGTCACATGACAGTGGTGTACACCACCACTAAACCAGTCACAATAAAAAAAAAAAAAATATGTACCCAGCAGCAAAAAATGGGGCTTTGCATGCCTTCTTACAGGCCTGCAAAGGCAGACAGAAGCAATACCCTTCAAATGCAGTCTTCATTTCAAATTAACATAGGGTGTCATAGGCAGGCAAGGCCTGCACATTCCCTTTCTCATTGAAGGCGTTTCAGTAGGCATGCCTAGTATGTCCTGCTTGGAGTCCTAATAACAAGGGCCTTCTATGAGGCATTGCTACTGCAGACCAGCTTGCAGGCCTGCAAAAGAGCATTTATAGAAGGACTTAAATAAAAAAAAAACATATGCGAATTATTTCCATATTAAATGATTTCCTACTTTTTATAAATTTTTAATACAATATTTATTACAATTTGTAATAACTATTTTTTTTAACCTCCAGCAGCGGGAATCGAACTCGCGACCTCAGTACTCATAGTTGGGCATGCTACCTACTCGGCTATCACGTGATATAGTTGTTGTACGACAAATAACAAACATGTGGTTTTCATAAACAACAGCATCTGTCTTACCTTCCCTTAAGAGGCCTGTCAACAGGCCTAATCGGAGAAGTGACAAGTGCATGGCTATGAACGTCAATTCTGCCTTCTACTAATAGGACTGTCAAAAGGCCTGTTTAAGGCAAGAAAGTTTGCATGCCCTTTGTGCACATCTATGGTATTTTTGTGGGGTACACAGTAGGGCTGCTCACAGGCCAGTTTTAAAAAGGGAAAGAGGCATGTCTGCGGGATCTTTTCTCATCCTAGTAAGAGGCCTCATTGCAGGTCTCATTTAAGAAGCGAAATGTGCATGGGTATGGAAATTTTTGTTAGGCTTAGTGAAGGACTTATTATAGCCTGTATACATGCCTGGAAAAGGAAGGCGTATTTGAATGTCAACAAACTGCCTTTGAAGGCATGTTTGCAGGCATATTTTTACAATGCCTCGTCTTTTCCGCTGCTGGGTAGGTACATTATTTTTTACTGGGCAATCGATTGAGACTATTTATTTTAAAATCGGAGAGGGGTCGTCCAAAAATTTGCCAATTTTGATCGTTTTCATATGGAATTGCTCTATAGTTAAAGATAGTACAAGTCGTGCTTACCGCAGCTATTCACATAATGATCTTCATTAGGATGTTTAAGGCAAATGCCCTGACGAATTGCCCTTACTTGGTCTTACATGGCCGTCAGATTTTTCTTTCAAAACCGTTAGTAAATCAGAAATTGATTCAGAACAGACTATCAGCTATCAGTTATCAGCTCTGAAGAACGAAAAAAAAGTCGGTTATTGAACCGCAAGTCAAGATTTTGAGGGTTTTGGGAAACTTTGATATACAGATTCATGTTGCACTCGACCAGACCTACAACATGCATTAGGTCACATTCCAAGTTCCAAATGACTTTGAATGAAAATGGGGGAGAAAGTTGTGAGAAGTAGACCCAGGCCATCGCCATCATAATACTACACAATTTGACATAAGTTTGGGTTTTCCCAAATTTTCTAACCTTTTAAACCATCGCTGTAGTGATAAGAACCAAACGAAAAAGAGTCACCCAATACAGTGCGGCCTTTTTATAATTTTGCGATTTTAAAGCACGGAAAATATTTTTTATGTAGTAGACAACATGTGTATCTTTGTATTAAATGGGGAATACAAACGGGATATATAAACTGGATCTACCAGAATTCAATCAATCCATACTATTCTCTCAGCAATCTTGGCACTCGCTATACATTTCCATCACACATTCTGTACCAATTGCATCATTAGGTTTACCATATTTGTCCCATTGTGCAGTGCTGCAGAAGCAGCTACTAACCCATATAGCATGTGCCACAGACGCGAATGGAGTAAATTTGTTATCAATAAGATCAACAATTCATGTTAACATCAACCCTCAATACAATGCAACCTAAATTTATACGCAAACAAATAATTTCGAAGAAAATGTGCCCGTAGGAATTAATCCATAGACTCGAAGTTAATATGATAAGGAATTCCCCCTGATTATGTAAGCTTACGGAACAATTGATGCTTCATCTAAAATATGGAAATTTTAAACTCATATAAAATATTACTCGTTCGAACAATAGCTGTAGCTCAGCCACGGAAATCAATGTCAAGATTTGTGTTGCTTTGCACAACTAAAACTGACAGACAGTGTGGAATCTGTCACTTCTTATCTGTTTCACAATTGTTGACTATACACAGAGACAGCTCCCCCACCACCGCCAATCACAATTTCCATCCATTAGAAAGGGCCCTGAGCAGAAAGAGTCGCTTTTAATGCGATTCAAATACACAACATGGAAAAACAAATGAAAGCTGATAATTCTAAATGATGATAAGGGTTCCTGGGTCTGTGGAACAAAACGAGAGCGAACGCGCAAATTTTGCAAAAAATAAAAACAAAACATCTTAATTAAATTAATGCAATCAATGTAAAACAATAAACAGTAACTATTTTGCAACGGAATAAACAAGTTGTTTTTTGTTGCGGCTGGCGCTTGTGGAAGAAGCGCCTCCATTTTTGTGGGCACTTTAAAAAAGAGTCGAGACGAGCAAAAACGTTCGAAATGAAAAGTTTTCAAGTGTTTTTGGCAATTGTTGTCATCGCGCGCCTAACATCCGAGGCAGCCTCCTCATATTTTGGCCGCTTAGTGAATCGCAGACAAGTGAAATTGATTGAAGGTTCCATGGACTTGCAGGCCGACCCTTGTGAGGATTTCTATCAATATTCGTGTGGCAAATGGGCGGAGTATGTAGACGATGCGGGCGATAAATTTTTCGAGACGCTGACCATGATTGACCATCAGGCCAATAAGGAGTTGGCGAGATATATGAATAGGATTCGCTTGAGAAACAAACCCAAATTTGTACGCAAAGCATACGAGTACTATCAGTCTTGTTTGGAAATCGAAAAGTATGAACCTTTGGAGTATTTGCGTTGGATGAAGAACAACGAGCGCATGAAATGGCCTACCCTGTGGATGGTGCACAAAACTAATGTGGAATTCGATTGGGTGCACACGCTGGGTGTACTAAGACGCTACGGCTTGAATGGCATTCTTATCGAGGAGATTATGCTGCAAAAGAAAGATGATCCCACAAAGTTAGTCATTGATTTGGATAAACCGGTTGAGGGAGGCGGTTTTGTGAGTTTGACCTACGACAATCTAAAGGTTCTTATTGAATCCCTGGCCGTTCCTATGCAGTCAAAGACATTTGAAAAATTATGGAGTGAAATTCAGAGCTTTGAAGAGCTTTTGGTGCACTTGGATGATATTGATGATGACGAAGGCAGTACATTGATCACCATAAAGGACTTGCCCTTGCCATGGCTAAACAAATATTTAAAGGTGGTTTTGAATCAAACAACACTAGACCCCAATAGGGAACTGTATATACAAAATATTCCCTACATGAAGGCGTTAGATGACCTGCTTGCACAATACGATGGCCGGTTTATTTGCAAATACTTGGAAATAAGATTTCTATGGCATCTACACCTAAAGGGCCCCACCAACTTTGTTGCCACCGACTGTATGGCCTCAACCCGAAGCCTCTTGCCTTTAGTGATGTACTGGATCTATGATCAACAACATCCAGAACTTGTAGAAGAGACACCGAAAATTCATCAGCTGTTTAATAACATAATGCAACACTTTAATAAGACGCTGCGTGCCAATAAAAACGGCTTCAATGAAACCGTCCAGGAGTACCTTTTGGCCAAGCTAAATAATATACAACTCAAAGTTAGTAATCTGCCACGCATTGATACGGTGGCAGTGTTGGAGGCTCATTTCGACAAACTGAAACTGAATGTGTCAGACTTTTATGGCAACCACTTGAAATTGCTGAAATTTAATTTTGAAGCCAGTCACGCAGGTATCAAGAACACCTTAACGACCAATGCCAGCGAGTATTTCCATTTGGAAAACTATGAAACCGGCTCCAGTTCATCGCCCTACTTTATACAGAGATCAAATATTGTCATAGTTCCAGCCACGGTATTACAGCCGCCAGTGTATCATGCTGAGCATGAAGATGTCTACAAGTACAGTTCGATTGGTTTCCTATTGGCTCACGAGGTTCTCCACAGTTTCGACTATACCGGTCTAGAGGTGGACGTTAATGGCAAACTCAATACGGCACAGTATGATAACATCTTAGCTAATCCGCAATTTGATCAGCACTACAATTGCTTGCGCAACCTTAATCCCACGGTCATCGATGAGAAGATAGCCGACGCCAGCGGTTTGCGCTACGCATATGATACATTTTTCTCCTTGCATCCAGAGGCGCTGAATAAGACGCGCCGCATTTATGGCTCCGAAATGTCAATGAAACAATTATTTTTCTTAAACTTTGCTCAATTCTTTTGTGGCACAACGACATCGGATGACTTCGTCAACACTAGTGAACACGGTCTGGACAGTGATCGGGTGAACGATGCCTTATCACATTTTCCGGAATTTTCTAAATCTTATAGCTGTTCTCGACAAAGCCGGATGATACCAGGTGAAACTTGTCACTTGTGGCGTAGATGAGCGTAATCATCATGTGAGAATTGAGAATTTGTGCATTGAATAGAAGCCGATTCGTTAGTGAAGGCTAATCGTTATTACACCATAGATGTATGGAAGTGGTGAAATTGTTTTGTAACAAAAAAAAATATTAGTACAATTAATCAGTATGTACATAAGTATATACACATGTATGATTTATAGTCTGAAAAGTGATTAGATAATAAAAATAATTGCATTTGTAGAAGTATTGGGTACTTAATATTGGATGGAAAAAAAAGTTAATTTTTTGTAATGAAATTAATTATATAGCATCGTACAAAAAAAAATTTATATTGAAATACTACAATAAATATGATGTATGTTAGTAGTTATGTGTCCTTGTTTTGATGTGCTACAGGTATTATATCGAGGAATTATAAACAACTAGTGGACCCAGCAAATGCTTCGCTATTGCATGGTTGGCGAGTATTAAAAATTACCTTTTGGAATTACCTCACTGTGATAAGCGTTAATATATTACGCTTTTAAACATACATTGAAAACGCATTCTAAGCCAGATTAGCATACAAACATTCCCCACGCGCCCTCCGCTCACTTATAGAAATTAAAATATCCGTCTGCAAATTCATATCTATATTGCCAGGTAATATTTGTATACAAATATTATGTTATGTAGCCCAGTTTTCGCACTTTCCTTGCGGCCAACAATCGAAAATATAATATTAGACTTCTTTGTATCAAATTGTTAAAAAAGTGTTCTAAAAAAATTTATTTTCCACTAAATTCTGTAGTATATCAATATTTATTTATCTAGTGTTAAACTTGACCAATGGTAAACATAAACATTTGTTTAAATTTTATTAACTTTTGCGATAAGTACTATTTGCTGATCAAAAATGATGTTGCGTCGATTGATATCTGTGAACTAAATTTCTTCTCTCTGGAGATAAAAAAAATTCCCTTCAACGCTCCGTCTGCTTTCTAATCGAAAATAAAAATGTTATCTATGAATTTGAACCTGTACAAATACTATCTGTATACCAAATTGTATCACTCTAGGAAAAAAATATAGTTAGGGCACGCCCACTCCGCCCACTGATCAAAAATTTGTAAATATGTTCTGCCGAGTATATATCAAGGCTTAAATAAAAGAAAAAAAAAAACAAAAAATGTGACGAAAGTTAAAGAGAACGACAGATAACAACACAACACAAATAAGTTTCGCTAGTCAATGAAATTTGAGCACAAATTAATTAATTAAAAATTGAATTGTATTCCTTCCCAAAAAAAATTCTTTTAAAGAAAAGAGGATGCATTTTTGTTGTTCTTGTCATTCAGTACGTTCAGAAAAGTTTCAAAAATTACAAAAGTGTAATGTAATTTATAAACAAAATCCAACAAAAATTCAAAATTTTTTTATTTTGTTTTTATTTAGCTCGATGAGGTCATTTTGTGTGGAAGGTACCTTAAGAGGTGGGGCTATTTCGCTCAATCCCATTACTTCAGTTTGGAAGAAGGGCGATAAATTGATTTCCAGTATGCCTCGTCGGAGTTCAAACCCAACGGCCCCGTTGAAGACTTAGAGGGGCCAGCGTGTTTCCATGACATGAACCCTATTGAAAATTTGGGGGGCATACTTGTTCATAAAATGTACACCAACAACAGGCAATATAATAGCGTTGCAGGCCTAAAATCGGCAGTAATAGCGGCTTTGGACTCCTTAGAAAGTTCAACCCCAAAAACCGTGATAAATAGTATGACCGAAAGGCATTTTTGAATTTATTCAAATAAGAGAATAAATTCAGTTTTTTATTTTACATTTGCTTTTTGTTTTAATAAAAAAGTTTTATTTCGTATTTAAAAACCACTGCGTATAATTCCATTATCACCCCAAAATGTAAAAAAAATTTCAAAAAACATAACCTTAACTAAATACAATTTTGTTGTTGTTGGATGTAAAAGTGTAGTTTTTGATTCTCTTTCGTTCGTCATATTCGGTTTTTGGATTATAGCCTTGATGTACTTGAAATCTGCATCGAAATATAGTGGTGCGTATAATTTACTCCTCACCAGTGTATATGGATATCAAATTTTGTCTCTCTAGGACTAAAATACAAAATTAACACTGATCAAAAATTAAAATTCCGTCTGCATATTCATATTCGTGTTGCCAAGTACTACCTGTGTACCAAATTTCATCTCTTTAGCTTTACAAAAAGTTTTGACACGCCCACTTCGTCCATAGGGTAAAAACTTTAAAAATATATAGCCTACGGCAATTTCCATATAGTACAATAACTGTTTACCAAATTTCATTGAAATCGTTTCAGCCATTTAGACGAGATTGGTAAACAAACAGACAGACATTACCATTTATAATATTATATTAATAGGGAACGAAATGTTATAATTTTATCAGGTACAGTCGAAACTCTCTATAACGAATTCCAAGGGACTGGATATTTACTTCGCTATACAGAAAAGAAAAACAATTTTGTTCCTTTTAAAATTTTTTATTTGTAGTAGTCAGTTATTTTGGGTTGAAGTACATTTTTCCACTTTTCTTCTTCAATATAATTTTCTAATACATTTAAAGTATTAAACACAGTACATATCGCGATATACAAAGGCAAACTGATACAGACTGCAAGAAATGTGAGAGATGGAAATGATTCCAGTTGTCACTTGCGTAGTTCGGTGGTTCCCCAAAATACACTTTCAATTTTATGGAAAACTAGCTGGCCCGGCAGACTTCGTCCTGCCTCCAAATTATTGAAAAAGATGTTGAGTGCAGTTAAAATCTAATAACGATTGGTTTATTACTTTGGCCTCGGAAGTATTTCAATTTAAAGGGCGAGGTTTTCCCGGACAAATTTTGTACTTCATTTATCTAAAAGATTATTATATATTATTGCTAGAAATGATAAAATGGATCAGCAGTGTCGTCCATTATTTGATAAAAAAAACTTATTTATTGATAGGCATATATTCTAAAATCCAATTTTTAAGCCGATTGACTGACATATAATTTTCTGCGTTGGTGTACTGGGTTCTCGTACCTTTAGGTTTTTGGTCTGAGCCATGATAGCATTTTGCCCCTTTTTATCCCAAGGATTGCGAATATCCAAAAATCCAATGCGAAAAACCACTACGTATAACTCTCTACTTCTATAGTAAGTGCGCCAATGTAAATGTTCGCCATTCTACCTTAAACCGGTCTCGGTGAACATCTACAGCCCATTCCCAACTTTCACTGACATTTTGGTACAAACCGTTTTCGCAATTAGTGGTGATATCAAAAAATTTCGCATCTATTTTTATATATAGACTTCTCACTTATTTTGATGTTAAAAAAAGTGTTTATATGTGATATCATCAATCGTGACTAAATGACATTCCAAAAATTAAGTGTATCATAAGCTAAACACCGGCAACTGGTTCCAAACATACATTCAAAATTTTCTCATGCCAAAAAAATCATATATTTTAAGTTTAAGTAAAATCGGACAATCGATATAAATTTTCGAAATAATTCTACCCAGCAAAATCAACTGTGGGTCCATATACACAAAAAAAATTCTCATAATAACACAAAAATACATTCTTAATTTCAGTCAAATTGTTTAATTCGTTAAAATTTTCATTATAATTCCACCCTAGCGACACCTACCGGGTTAATTTATACGAAAATTTTTTTCTCAAGGTTCCACAAACATAAATACTAAATTTCAGTTAAATTGGTACATGCATTCAAATTTTTGATACAAATACACCCCAGCGCCATCTACCGGGTCCATTTGTACATAAATTTTTTTCTGATGATCAAACAAACATAGATTCTGAATTTCAGTTAAATTGACCCATTCGTTAAAATTTTGATTGTAAACCGACCCCAGCGCCACCTACCGGGTCCATTTGTACATAAAATGTGTTTTCATGATCAAACGAATATCCATTCTAAATTTCAGTTGAATTGGTACACCCTACACCACCCTAGCGCCACCTGGATTTGATTTTTTTCAACACAAACAATCTACGGAAAATTTCGAATCGAATAAAAAAAAATCAGCCAAATCGCTCAAGCCGTTCTCAAGTGATGGTATGACATACGTGGACCATTTCATTTTTATATATATAGAAAAGCAACAAAGTACACTCAGAGCAACGATAACAACAAATATTTTTTGTGTGCGTGCGTGAATAAATTCGTTATATGGAGATTAAACGCTTCAATTTTGATGTTACCGTCGCAAAAATGCTTCGTTATAAGGAAATATTCGCTATAGGGAAATTCGTTATATGGAGATTATAATACACTCAAAGTAAACCGAAAACACAGTGTTCTTATAATTGCTTCGCAATAAAGAAAAATTCGTTATATAGGAGTTCGTTATAGAGTTTCGACTGTATATTGACCGTATATGGCCATTTAATCTTAGAAATGTAAAAAGTGGTCAACAATGATTTTTAAATTATAAAAATATATTCGTTAAAATATTTTTATACCATCACCCTTAGGGATGAGGGTATATATCATTTGATACGAAAAAAAGTGTAACGCATTAAAGGAGACGAGTTAGACCCCAAGTATCTTAAGACCAAATTCGTTTCAGAACTTTTTAAGAAGAATGGGCTATGTCCGTCTGTCTGGCTGGCTGGCTGGCAGGCTGGCTGGCTGGCTGGCTGGCTGGCTGGCTGGCTGGCTGGATGGCTGGTCAGCACGATAACTCGAGTAAACCTTAACGGATCGGTATGAAAATTTACCAGTATCAATATTTTTCGAAACGAACTTATGGGATTGTAAATGGGCTGAATAGCCCCACCCCTTCTGGTACCTCCCATATAAAATTACCTATTTTTGGATAATTAATATTTCTTCCATAACTTCCAAACGGACAACCGGAGGATGTTTGACTTTGGTCAGTTTATTTATCTTGCAAAAGTAGACAAACCCTAAGAAAACCGAAACCATTGCCCCACCCATTCTGGTACCTCCCATACAAATGACCGAATTGACCCTTATAGTTTTACATACATATCTTTTTTGCAAGTAAACTGAGATCTCTCAAATTTTGCGTATGATGTTTGCTTATAAATATTAGACTCAGGTATGAATATAGACTATATCGGTTTACGCCTTCTGGTACCTCCCATACCAAATTACCTCTTTTTCGAATATTAATATTTCTCCTATAACTTCCAAACGGACTCTTGGGGGGTAATGAAAATTGGTCGATTAATTTATGTTATTATAGGAGGCAAAACCCTAGAAAACCTAACTATTTGACGCACCCCATCTGGTACCTATTCATTTCAATAACTCAAGACTTCAACAATATTTTATATTGGGTGATGGTATTTATCAGTCAGTTTACCTGACTGAAATTTCTGTACTGGTTTTAATTCTACGCTATGCTATTCTGTTTTCTTATATAATTCAGTTTAATTAGCTGTTGTTACAAGAACGCGTTATCCAACCTTTTTACAAATTGATTGATTAAAAATATGTTATTACAAACGAGTTACATAAGATTCCTCACAAGAAGCAAAATTACCTAGATACTCGTATACCCTATTTTCTATTCTTCCTAACAGTTTACACATTTCATGTAACAATACATACTAGTATATGTTAATTAGCTTTCGATCAAAAGACTTGCACACTAACAAAAACGATTAAATAACTCTCACTTACCTCAAGAGACAAAGAACGACAATTTAAATTTTAAATTTAACAAAAATCGCACATTAACATTTTTCAATTTCATTAATTTTGCATACATATTCGCATGTTTCTCTACTGCAATATATCGTGCGAAGTCATAACTCACGAGAGTCGATTTTAATAAACTTTAGATGACGACTAGCCGAAATTTATGCTGATTAACTAGTTAACATTAAATAAAGTTACACTTTAAAGCGCTACTCATTTTATTATTTACAGCTAAGACGGAAGAGTTATTTAATTTATGGATCTGTAGCCAAATTTACACGCACTTTTCTGCCCCAAAGTTCTAATTAAACTAACGTGAATAGTCAATGATAGAAAACAAAGATACCTAATTGAGACGGTTACGAATGGAACGTTAAAACAGTCAACAGTTGATGAAGAGCAGTTTAACAACAAGGAATTGCGTAATGCTCTTATACTCTCACTCTATTTCTTTCATTCCCTCTCTAACTCTCTCTTGTTACTTTTCTTATGTCGATACAATGCATAAGTTGTAAATCACAACTCATAAAACACGTTTCGCGAAATATATAGTTCTTACCACCAAGATTCTATTAGGATCTACCTTATCCATCAAAATGAGTACAAACAAATACATAGCAAACGAATTGTACGAACAAATAACTACGCATCCCTGATGTATCACAACTTTTGCATTTTATCAACAACAGCAAAATGAGAGGAGAGTACAAAAGAGATAAATGATCCCACATTTCATTGTTTCTTATTGAGCAAGTTGTTTTCATGCATTGTTGGTTTCTCAAATGTTCCATTCCTAAATGTCGTTGTTTTTTGTCTTGGCCTGTTATTATTGGTCTTACAATAAGACTATTACTACAACTTTGGGCCAAAGAGCGCCTAAATTTGAATACAGATCTTTAAAAGAAATAATTCGTTCGCTTGAAGTGTACAAAATTTAATGAATTGTGAACTAAAGTGTAGCACTATTTAGTGTCTACTAGTTAGCCATCACAAATTTCGGATTAACGTTACGTGACGCATTTATCAAATCGATTCTCGCCAGAAGTACACATCGGCCGGTTCGTAGCTATTTTTCTAATATGAATCATATCGGCCTGTTTTTGCACTGCTAATAGTGTAAGAGGCACATAATGAATGTAAGTTTGTTCGAGTTTTCGTCTAATTTGGTTGTGCTCGTTTTCCGTCTTGTAAATAAATAAAAATATACATTGTGCAAAATTTGACTGAATTTGGCGTACTTACAATAATGAACTGCATGTAAAACAACTTTGAATGTGATCTAGGTCTTTTGTATGGGAAGTACCAACAGAGTGTAGCAAATGTTATGGTTTTCTGAGGTTTCGTCTAATCCTTATCCATTTAATATTATAAACTAGCTGGGCCGGCAAACTTCGTCTTGCCTGCACAGTTATTTATTAAAGTAAAGGTTGTACCGATAGCTACACAAATTAAATGTGTCCTAAGGGAAAGTGGTCTAAGAGCTGAAGCCTCATAAACACTTACCATATTTTATCTGAAGCTCAAACGTTAAACGTTTTTTTAGGATTACACTAAGTAGGTGATAGGGAAGGCCGTAGTCCGGGAAACCGGCAACAGCCAACACAAAGTTGTTCAGATCTAATCAGACCCATTTTTTTAATAACCAAGAATTAATACAATTGGATACAATTAATACAAACACCGGAATATATATAATTATTAAGAAAGATTATTATTGACCTCAGATCCGGTAGTGCTTAATACTACCAAATCCATTTCTTCAGGACTTAAGTACGTTTGCGGCACGCCACCTCCCCTACTGATCGAAAATAAAAAAATAAATAAATTTATAGCTCTGAGGCTAAAACTACATATGCCACGCCCTTCTGTCCACTTATCGAATGCAAAAGTTTGGTCTGCATCTACATATCTGTAGAGTCAATTTCAGTTTAATTAGTCCATTCGTTCAAATTTTGATTATAAACCCACCGCAGCGCCACCTACCGGGTATATTTGTACATAAAATATTTTCTCATGATCACACAAATATCCATTCTGTTTCAGTCCAATTGGTATATGCAATAAAATTTTCGATATTAATCCACCCTAGCGCCACCTGGAGTAGATTTTTTTTATTTACAAACCATCTCCTGAACATATGGAATCGAATGGATAGAAAATCAGTCAATTTACTCCAGCCGTTCTCAAGTGATGGGTTTACATACATGGACCGTTTCATTTTTATATATATAGATAGATGTGAATTTGTTTGATTGTGGCTCAACCACGCCTAAACGGCTGAACCGGTATTTAATGAAATTTGGAAGACAGTTAGTGTATTATATGGAAATTGCCGTAGACTATTAATTGTTTAAATTTGTGACCCTATGGGCTGAGTGGGCGTGTCAAAACATTTTTTATAGCTAGGAGGATAAAATTTGATACACAGATAATGAACGGCAACATAAATATGAATATGCATGCGAAATTTTAGTTTTTAATCAGTGGGCGAAGGGTGTGTCACAAAACTGTATTTTAGCCCTAGAGAAACACAATTTGGCACCCAGATAGTACACGACAACATGAATTTGAAAATGTAGACGACATCTTAATTTTGGATTATTGGCGGAAAGAGGCGTGACAAAACCGTATTTTAGTATTGGAGAACACGAGTAGAAATATGCAAACGAAGTTTAAATTTTGGGTCAGTGGGCGTCGAAAAACAAAAAAAAAAGACAATTTATTGTATTATAAAATTTATTGTATTATCAATCGGCGTTTGTAGTAAATACTTCTTAAACAGTGACATTCGCATTCGTCGATAAACAAGTAGGTGCCGTAAATTGTGAATATAAAAATAGAAAGCGTGGTAATTCACAACAACGTGAGAAGCTATCCCATACCTCATTCATGAGGTGTAAAGTGAAATTAAGTACACAAATAGTACAATTTATTGTACACAAAAAGTAAAATATTGTCCTACCAAGTACCTTGATTGTATGAAAAAGTATTGGACGGCAGTGTAGATATATTTTTGTCGAACAGAGGCTTATCCTAGAAGGACCTAGGAGGCCTTATGGAACACCTTCAAAAGGTCTGCGCTCTGCATTCCCCCTTCCTTTCCAAATAACATATGTTGTCATTGGGGGGCAAGGCCGTCTATCGTCGCTTGACTTGAAAATTATTAAAAAATGTAGTTGGTCACCCTAAAATTTTTTTAAATATTTTTATATATCTCACACTTCTATTAATTTCTCTCTATACTTACACCTTTTTTTCCAACGGCAGTAAACCTTCCTGGAGTTTGAACTCACCACCTCGCGATTGTTTGTCAGCCATGCCTCCATCTAGCCTATGAAGATGCATTCGAATTGAAACTTATTATAAACTGTTTTGAGAAAAACCCCCGAACCCCTTCCTCGTTGCCTTTTATGTTCATGCCTTCTATGAGAATGGAGACGGAATGTGTAACATATACACACGAAATAATGGAATAACAAATCATCGAAAACCTTGATTCTCCCTTTTCAAAGAAGGACTGCAGCAGTGGTCTTGAAAGAATAGAGGAAACACGTACTCGGGGTATTTCAAAAAGCAAGAACAAGGCCTTGAGAGACTTGACATTAGAATGTCTCAGAAGGCCTTGATGCATGCCTGCTTGTAGAGGCCTTGCTAATTTCACCGCTGGGATGAAACGATCATTTTATAGTTTCAAAAAGATCAGTTAAGGTTTACTCTAGTTATATTGTCCACCAGCCATTCAAACAGACGGACATGGCTCAGTCGTCTTAAAAAGTCATGAAACGACGGACATGGCTCAGTCGTCTTAAAAAGTCATGAAACGAATTTCGTCTTAAGATACTTGGGGCCTAACACTTATCGTTTCATGCGTTACACTATTGCTCGTATTAAATGAGGGATGATGGTATACAATTTTCAAAGAAAGATGAATCCGGAAAATATGTAAAAATTTGTGATCTTAATGTTCGTCGACAATTTTCACAGGTATGGTTTATAAATAATCCAGATTGTTAGATCAGCGTAAATTGCAAATGTAAATTATATTTCTATAAATATGAAGCTATTTAATTAAATTCAACATGACATTGAAAATATACAATTGCAAAATTTGAAATACTCATTCAATCCCCTATTGCTCGTAGGCATGCAAACAAGTTCAACTGCAATAACAACGACCGATTGTTTGCATGGCTGGCTAAGGAGAAAGTGGTCGATGTCAAACAGTCAGCTGACTGTTGAAAAGTTGACAACTTTTTTTGTAGTTAGTTTTGTGTCTGTCTCTCTGTGCTATTCAAGTTATTGCTCTTGCAACAGAAAGTCATAAGACGCAATGTTGAAGATCTGGTCGGTATGCCCGTAAACATACGTGTGTATGTTAGAGTGTTCAAATACCTCCTTTTTTTAGAAACCCGGTTTCCGAGTTATTCGAAAAATTTATTTTTTAGAAAAATCGGATTTCGAATACAGCATTTGAAAGAAACCCGGTTTAACCGGTTTTTTTCGGCTTTTCCCTAAAATGTTAAAAAAATTTATAAAAAAAAATAATTTAGTTTAAAAAAATGCATTTATTTTATATGTTATATCAATACACCCAATGCGATCGTGCCCAAATCCTACATTTAGTAAAACTATAGCAGGACAAAATTTGGAGAAAAAACTGGAAGTCTAGCTACGCCCCATGTGGTACCTCCCATACCCATCCGGTACCACCCACTTAAGAAATCGATTAATATTATTAATATATTCTGTTATAAGTAGGTCTCAAACAGGATAATTTGGAAGCCTTAGCCACGTACCTGCTGGTACCTCCCATACAAATGCACCATTCCGCCCATTTCAGAGATGGAGTAGTAATATCAATACACCCAACGTGATCGTGTCCAAATTCTGTATTTAGTAAAGCTAAATCAGGATAAAGTTTTTAAGTCTAGCCACGCCCCATCTGAGACCTCCCATACAAATGTGCTATTCCGCCCACTCTAGAGATGGAGTTGTAATATCAATACACCCAACGTGATCGGGCACGAATTCTGTATTTATTAAAACTAATTCAGGATAATGTTTTGAATAAAAAAAACTTTAAGTCTATCCAAGCCCCTTCTGGTACCTCCCATACAAATGTAAGTCGGCTTACCCGTCTGAAACTTTCTAACTGGTTAAAATAGTATTTGATACAGAAACCACGCGCTCACTTATTGTGGAAGGAGGGTTTATTGACAAAACAGCATTTAAAGGATGTTGAGCTTTTCTGTCCTTTAATAAAATCTATCGAAATAGTTGAAATCATCATATAGTCTAGTGTCATTGCAATTTGTTTTCACTGGTGGATTTTGGATGTTATTTATTGTCCTGTTTAAATCGTTGCAAAGACTACCATTAGGAGATTCCCCCATCTCACAATCTGAACTGTTACTCTGCCGTTGTTGGGAAATTGCAGAATAAAGTTATTTAAAAGCTCGTTAGCAAATTCCATCGTTTCCGCCTTTTTAGACTACTTTAAACAGGATTAGCTGGTAGGTAGAGTTTCTGTCCCGGGATTTCCCGGGCGGGAATTCCCGGGATTCCCGGTCATTTTTAATTCCCGGTTTCCCGGGAAATTCGTCCGGGATTCCCGGGAAATTGAAACACCTTCGGCAGAGCAAATTTTAGAAGCGAAGACTGCTTCTTATACTGCTTATTTATATCCGACGTTAGACTTTATCGACAAAGTTCTGGAATCGGACGAAATTCCTATTTGTGACATTGGTACCGAAAGACCATTTGACGATATTTTAACCGATGCCATCACAAATGCAAATGTTGCATCAAGTAATCGACTACTTAATAATTCGATAAAAAAGCATTTGCAATTTTACGAAGTAAGTGGAAAAGTAACGGAAAATGTCACCATTTAATTGAATGCTCTTCTGACAAATTCATATTAATATCTTTCATACACACCGCATGATACTTTTTATATTCCTCCATTTCGTACAAGTTAGGTGTACAATGAAAACTTTGAACGCGTTTATCTCGAAATTGATTTTTCTTGAGTTATGACGGTCTTGCACCAAATGAGCGATATATTGTAAAAAATAACATAGTTTGTCTTGTTTTTCTACTGCGCGAAATTTCCCGGGAATTCCCGGGAATCCCGGGAAAGGCAAAATTTTTTCCCGGTTTCCCGGGAAATGAAAAGTCCGGGAAAAAGAGAAACTCTACTGGTAGGACATTTTCCTAATACATATAATTAGTGTATTCAATGTTTGGAAACGAGAATGTTTTTAGAAGCTTTTTAATGTTTTAAAATTCAATTTTAAATTAATTTAGAAAAACCTATATACAGTTTATTAACAAGAATGTTTTTAGAAGCTTTGTACAATTTAAAATACTATTTCAAACTAATTTAAAAAAACCGAGAACCCGAAGGAAAATACTCGGTTAAACCGGTTATTCGAAAATGGCATTTTTGCAAAAACCGGCATACGGTTTTAAATAAAAAAACCGGTTTACGGTTTTTCGGTTTCGGTTTTGAACACCCTAGTGTATGTACAAGTGTTGTACTCCGACAAGTTCATATGTATGTTACAGACCCCAAAGTCACAGTGAAGAAACCAGTTCAGCAAAAGTTTGTACATTCGTAAACAATGAAAGCACCTCTGAAGACAGTAACAATTTCAAAAAAAAAAAAACCAAATCTGTAGTTTGGCATATGAAAAGCGTGACAAGCAATAAATACAATTAACATGAAAAATGAAAATTTTACGATTATATTAAATTATGGGGGTAGATTGATGTTGCTTACATGATAACTTTTTAGTTACGAGATGATGGCGATGATGTTGTTAATGTGTAGAAGAAAGTGCACCTTAATTTCAGTGTATGTCGTGTTACGACAGAAGAGCGTGTAGTCATTGTGTGTGTCTTGTATAGCTTAAACTGTTGAATGGACGACATGTGCGAAACTCTTCCTGGGGGTTATACTGGTCAGTAGCATCGTTCATATACTATATACATATACATATATTTGAGAGAGCGTTGACATATCGTTCACCAATATGTGCTGTACGCTATTTTTATATTGAGGGGATGATATGTAGATGACTTGCATCATAGAAAACTTTTTACCTAACACTTTTATAATTTATAAATATTTATGACAGATATCTTTTCCACAAGTGAGCGAAACGAAGCATAGGCTGATTAAATTAATATAACTAAAATCTATTTTAATTTCAATTATTATTATAAGAACTCTTAAGGGCAAACAGTAAGATTATTTATTATTCTTTTAATGTGCCAAAAGCCACATTTTCTATATTAACTAGTAATGTAATTATCTTCTACTATGCCGAAGCTCAGATACCATTTACTATTTGTAGAAATGGTAGTGAAACTATGTAATAAATTGCACTACAGCTCGATACATTTTATTTAAATTATTACAGCAAAAAAGACGAGTTTGTCTGAGAGGTGGACTTTATTTTTAGCCTGTCACATCCAGTAATTTTTCATTAAGATTGAAATATTAAACACTGAGCCTGAATTGTTTGAATGAGCAATGAATATTGTTAAGCATTTTTTTGACCCCCAAAAAGGGGCAATTTTATGTGGCAGGAGGGGGTAGTTTCTGTCCGATTTTGGTCATTTTAGAATTTAACCCCGGTTGGAGGATAGAAGCTGGCAGAACAAATTCCAGCTCGAAGCTCTTCAACTACGGATGTAGTCGAAAGGACGGACAGACGGACGCTCCCAAAAAGGGGGAGTTGGTATGGGTGGTGGGTGTAGTTCTTGTCCCACTGTTTAGAGAATAAACGATTTCGACCAAATTTCAGCTCGATAGCTTTTAAACTACGGCTTCATTCGAGTGGGCAGATAGACGGACAAAACCATAAAGAGAGAGTTTTATTGGGGGGTGGGACTAGTTTTTGTCCGGTCTTGCTCATTTTAGAACTAAACCTTCGCTTAGTGGATAGAAGCTTGCATACCAGATCGATAGCTTTTAAACTACGGCTCTAATCGCCTAAAAAGGGGAACTTTATATTTGAGGTGGGAGTAGTTTGTGACCGATATTGCTCATCTTGATACTGAACCTCCGCGTAGATAATATAAGCTTGTATAACAAATTTCAGGTTGAGAGCTCTTGTACTATAGACTGACGGAGTTTGTATGGGAATTATACCTACTAAATTTTAGCTCAAAAGTTCTTGGACCGGCCTTGAGATTTTTCTTTCATTGCCAGCCCCTCGATGTTGTCGACAGCAACTTGGCAGTATAAGTGTTGAGTTAATCGGCATGTTTAGCAAAAGCTTCTCAAGTTTGGATCTAAATTAGAAAGCATGTTAATTCACAAAAATGCGAGAAGCTATCCCATACCTCATTCATGCGGGGTAAAGGGAAATTGAGTTTTTTTTAAGTTCTTCAACTACGGATGTGATAGCGACGGACAATCTGTCCCCCTACCCCAAAAATGGGAGTAAGTATGGCAGAAGTTTTTGTCCGATCTTGCTCACTTCCGTAGCTTTTAAATTACGGCTTCAAAAGCGGGGACAGACATATGGACAGACGGACATCTTAAAATCGCCTCAGAATGCGATCATTTATATAGTCATACTTACCACGACTTCTTATGGGCGATCCAAATTGAAGAACAGACTGAATGTTGTGGGGAAATGCAAATACGTCGCAGCCAGCACATTCCGCTATTTGGAAGCGTTTGATTACCTCAATCTCGTTATACAACAACTAATTCATAAGATGGCGCTACTCTCCGTTAAAGATGTTTGGTCTAAAATACCAAGCGGCGATAAGAAGTACCTAGAAGGACTTTTAGAACGACTTTAAAATCAGTCAGTATACATTCCCTCTGCATTTCCTCTTCCTTCTCAATTAACATAGGGTGTCGTTGGAAGGCAAGGCTTTCCATCGTCGCTTCCTAAAAGAAGGCCTAATGGAAGGCCTGCATACACATTCTAACATCTATACCTTTCTCTCTATACTTACACGTTTTTTCGAACGACACTAAAACTTTCTGGAGTTTGAACACACTACCTCGCGATCGTAGTCAGTCATGGTACCATCTAGCATATGATGAAGTATTTGAATTATGTGGCTAAAACTAAAAATAAACTGTTTTAAGGAAAACACACGAACACTTTCCTCGTTGCATTTTCTTTTCATGCATTCTCTCATGCCTTCTATGGGAAGGGATACGGTATATATATACACACGAAAAGTTGGAATAACTAATCTGTTTTCTTCCTCCTCAAAGAAGGTTTGCAACAGTGGAGTAAACATGGAATAAGCATGTGCTCGGGATATTTCAGAAAGGAAGGCATGTTGCATGCCTGCTTGAAGAAGTCCTTGCTAACTTCTTCGCTGGGCAGTGGTAGGAATAACTGAACGTACGTACACAAAAGCGTCAGCACTATGCGATTAGACACGGTGAAAATGTTTGGTTCTTCCAACAAACGTTGAAGATTGTTCCTCGGTCTGTTCTTGTTTCTGTTTTTGCGTTGAATGCAAAACAAGCGTGTATTGTTTTACGATCATAACATTCAAGTAAAGACTGACTAACGTACGTACTATATGGTGTGCGGTAAGACAAGAAGCGTCAACGCTGTCCAATTAGACACGGTAAATATGTTTTGTTTGGATGTTTGTTCGTTCGTGGATGGCTGTCATTAAAACGCTTACTATGAGCATAGTAGCAGCGGCTATAATCACCTCTTGATTTTCAGGTTGACATTATTAATATTATTGAGCCTATGGAAATAAAACATTTTTCCACTTCACTAAAGACTTTGTGTCGGTCAGTGTTATAGAAAAAAGTCGTATTAGATTCGCAGGGATACCTAACATAACCATCGAATCTATTAGTTTTTGTAGTATCACACTGTCGAATGCAGCTTTAAAGATTTCGATAAAAAAGACAGTAAGTTTGGAACTGCATAGCTTGAGTCCTCTCCAGGATTTGTCGTACTGTTAATATCTGATGGGTCCTAACCTTACCGTTTGTAAAATTAAGGTTCGATAAGGTTCAATCAGATTCATTATGACGGGCTTTAGGTTAAGACGAAATTTGTTTAAGGACTTTTTAACACGATTGAGCCACGTCCGTGTGTCTGGCTGGCTTGCTGGCGGGCAGGATAACTCGAGTAAATCTTACTGATCCTTATGAAATTGTTTATTTTTGACTCCAAAATGTTAGCCTAACCGAAAACTGTCTCAATTGAAACCCGGTTCTTTTTCATAATTTCCAACTGACATATATTTTTGTTTTCTGTTTCTTTTTGTTACTTTCATACTTGTATTAACAATAACAACAATGAAAAAAAGCGACATGGTTAACCATATTGACAATTACGTGAATGCGAATGAAATGATTCAAAGAAATGTGACATGCAACTCAGTTTAGATCGTCAGTCGACTGAGAAATATGCTGGTATTAAATTTCACATTATGAAAATGCTTATCGCATTATGTTGGCAATTTGTATTTAAGAAAATAATACAAAAACTGAGACTGCTATTATGCAATTAACACATTGTGATAAATAAACTTGAAACTACACTGAAAGCATTCCTTATCAATTTGTTACAAAGTTAATATGACAAGAGCACAAAATAATTAAAAACCTGTACAATTATGTATCAGATATTTTTGGGGGGGTAAACAATCGATAAGCGTGGCATTGCAAGTATTCAATTAAATGCTTCATGCATATTACACGTTGTGATGCATGTTACCGCTGTGAAAATCATAATAGATTTTAATAACTTACATGTAAATTCTCCGAAAAAAACCTCCAAAAATGTTATCAGCAGTCAATCATTTTTTTATTTTGTGGCCACATTCAATGAATGCAATGCATTTGCTATAGAAAATTGATATGATTTATATATTGTTGTTTCTGTTTTTCTCCTTCTCGGACACCAGCTGTGTGTGAATTTTTACACAATTCATGGCGATGTACTTTTGTGGGGAGTAAAATTGATATCGTTATGCCTAATCGTTAATCACACGAATTTAATTGCTGATAGGGTATTAAAATATTACAAATTGCAACAGTCGTATTTAGTGGAAACATAGATGTTGAGCAATACATGTATGATATTTTTCAAAACGGGAACTGAACTAAAAAAATATATTGAGATTTATCTCTTTTTAACAAAATCATAACCATATGGCTGGAAAGGCCCAACAGTAACAGTGTGATGGGTTATTTGACAAAAATTGCTAAACATTAAATAAATTTTAAGTACTATTACAATTTCGTAATAAATTTTTATAGTTTGGTTTCTATAGCATAATGTATTCTAATTATACCCTTCACCACGCGCACGAACCAAGTGAATGGAAAATTGATTTTTTTCTTCCATTTGTAACGCCTATAAGGAGGCGTGATAGGTATGACCATGTATATATATATAAAAGGCTTAGATGACTGACTGATCACTTCCCAACCCAAACGGCTAAAGCTAAAACCTTGAAATGTGGAATGAAGGTTTTTTTGTGACGAAGGCGCGGGATTTTTGGACTTCGTACTGCAAGGCGGCAAAAAGGGCGTGGTACCGCCCCATAAAAAAAAAACTTAATTTCCCTTTGCACCTCATGAATGAGGTATGGGATAGCTTCTCGCGTTGTGAATTAACACGCTTTCTATTTTTAGATTCACAACTAACGGCACCTACTTGTTTATCGACGAATGCGAACGTCACTGTTTTGAGAAGCTCTTACTAGACACGACGATTGAATCGACACTTAATACTGCGAAGTTGCAGTCATCAACATTCGAGGGGAGCCGACAATGAAAGAACAATTTTTTTTTTAAGATAACTTTAGCCAGTTTTGAACCTGCGATCTCCCGCATGGTAGTCGCGTGTTCTAACCACTATGCCACGGCTTGTCCCGGTACCGCCCCATACAACTCCAAATTTTAAATGGTTGTATCTCCTAAACCATTTTCTGACCAAGAAGATATTTGTAACATATATTGGTGATACAAGGTTTGCTATAGAAATATATATTTGTGCTATATATATTTGTGTAAAGAGGGCGGTGCCACGCCCCTTTTGGTAAACCTTAATATCGGCCAAATAAATGGACCGACTGCAATGCAATTTTCACTGTGTGGTATTGTGCGTAGGGCCTTTATCGTAGGCTACATGTAAACATAATTAGACAAAGGGGCGTGGCAGCGCCCACACAAATCAAAATTTCAATCGGCCACATCTCACCAACCATTAGTGGTATGAAGATAAGATATGCTACATATGTTACTAGCAAAAGGAGGATTAATCCACAATGGAAAATGGGCGGTACCACACCCCTTCTGAAAAAATCGTTATATCGGCCATATTAATGAACCGAATGTAGTAAAATGTTCTCATTTTCTCTCATATAATGCTAGAGCATTGAAATTTGGCATTTAGGTACTTGGAAATGTGTACTCTTGGGGGGCAAAAAAAAGCAAACAGGGTCAAAAAAGTACTAATCGTCTAGATCGGATTGATAAAACTGGAACATGGAAATTAGGCATGTATTTTGATTTTATGACATAAGCGCGTTATAAGATGGGAGAAAAAGTAAATAATATGGTACCAATCACTAAAACGAAACGGGTGAAGTCAACATGTAGGTGCCGTTTGTTTTAAATCCAAAACTATAAAGCGTGTTAATTCACAACAACGCGAGAAGCTATCGCACTTCATTCATGGGGTGTAAAGGGAAATTAAGTTTTTTTTTTAAATAAGTTATGGTACCAGAAGGTGTGGTGCTATTCCGCCTTTTTACAATCCCGTCAATTAACTTCGGAAAATAATAATTCTGGCAAATTTGCATAAAGATCGGTCAAGGTTTACTAGAGTTATCCTGCCCACCAGCCCGTCTGTCTGGCTTCAAACGTCTAAAAAATCCATAAAACAAATTTAGTCGTTTTATATCCTTAATCACGTGCACCAACGTAATGAAGGGTATATTAATTTGGTTCTTCCTTTTGTAACGCTCATAAGCGATCAACATCGAAATCTGAGTCAATTTAAAGGTGCCGTCTGTCTGTCTGTTCGTCTACGCGATTACAGTAGTAGTTTAAGAAATATTGAGCTGAAATTTGGAATGCAAGCTAATATATTCTCCAAGCGGAGTTTAAGTTCTAAGGTGAGCAAGATCGATCAAAAACTACTGTCACTTCCCATATAAATTGATCCTTTTTTGGAGTCTGTCCCTGCGATCACAGTCGTAGTTAAAGTGCTATCGAGCTAAAATTTGGTTTAGCGGAGGTTTAGTTCTAAGATGACCAAGATCGAACTTATCGAACTGAAATGTGATATGCAAGCTTATATTCTCTATGCGGAGGTTAAGTTTTGAATTGAGCAATGTCGGAGAAAAACTAATCACACCTCCATTACAAACTCCCTTTTTTGGGTTGTCCGTCTGTCTATCCTTGCGATTAAAACCTCAATTAAACGGACATTAAGTTATAAGATGATCAAAATCAGACCAAAAACTTCTAGCACCTCTCATAAAAAACTCCTCTTTTGGGGGTTAAAAATTCATATCAATATTATCAGCTCATACAAACAATTCAAACTCAGTATTTGACATTTTAGCAGTAATAAAATTTTATTGACAAAAAATGGATCTGATCGGCTATTCATATCAATATTATCAGCTCATACAAACAATTCATACTCAGTATTTGACATCTCAGCAGTAATAACATTTTATTGACAAAAAATGGATCTGATCAGCTAAAAGTAACACCCACATCTTATACAAAACCCATTATTTTGCGGTATAAACTTTAATCAAATATAATTGCAGGACAATCAACCAGTTTTATCGTTATTTTTACATATGGTGAAGGATATCTGAGCTTCAGCATAGCCGAAGAAAAATAGAAAATAATTTCAACATCAGTATTCCCACTATAATTTTATATCCTCACACATATTACTCTCTATGTGCGGGGGTTTACTAGGAGGAGATTTGTACTTCAGAGTCTTAAGTTAGTTTCAGGACTTTTTTTTCTTCCATAATTTTCAAACGTAGGCTATTTGAAGTTAAATATCTTCTAATTGTAGACAGATCCTCAGAAACCCAAAATCTCTGTCACACCCGTTCTTGTAACTCCTATACATATGACCGAACTTACCCCGATAGTACATATCTTAATGGTAATTATACTGTATTAAGTAAGATGCACGCTTATAAATTTGTATTGAGAGAATTTTGACTGTATCGGCTAACCTCTTCTGGTACCTCTCATAGAAAATTACCTATCTTTAGAACATTTATATCTTCCACATAACTTCCGAACGAAGAACTGTAGGATATTTGAATTTGATCAGTTAAAATATCTAATAATATTAAACAAAACCTAAGAAAACAGAAATAATTGGCACTCACCTTCTGGTACCTCCCATACAAACGACCGGAATCGAGTTGTAATCGGACACATTGTCCTGCCCCAAGCCAATTTTCCGATAATTTATATTTACCAAAAAATTCTAAGGAAAAATCTTCAAAGTTCTAAAGTATTTTATATTATACTAGTGGGCCCGGCAATGCTTCGCTATTGCATATTAACTTGTAATATATTTCACATTTAGGTCTACAAAGTACTTTGAAAACAGTACTTAAGCTCGACAATAATATATTGAGTTTATTTAGTTATGTAACTTATTTAAAGTAACTCCTTAACATTAAAGTTAACCAATTAAGTTTTATTGTTGTAAATGCTAATAAAAAGTTCATCAGCAAAGTCATACCTTTAGTGCCGGCATGTAGATTAAGTTTTTTCTGTATGTAGGGCGAAAATCCACTTCTTCCAAAAATCGGAAACAGACATTCCTCTAAAGATCAAAACTATTTATTTTGATCCGTAGTAGCATGAACCATCTGTATGCTAACTATCTCTTTGGACAAAAAAAAACATTTTTGTTATGCCTTCTCCTATTGACCGCAAATGAAAATTCCGTTTGAAGCTTCATGCCTTTAGCCATAAAAACTCCTTTTGTCATGTCTTCTTCTCACACGGATCAAGAATAATCCGGAATACTATTTTTGTATTGAACTCGTATTACCATTTCTTGAGATACATCGGTCACCAACGTTTGGCTTAACAAAGTGATGGTCTCACGCGCTGTATGGCATGTTACACCGTCGCACAGTGGCATTTTTGTGGAAAAAATAGTGTTTTTCAACTATGCAATTTCAAAATTTGAATGATGTGGTTTCGTAAAGAAATATTTGGATAAGAATAATTCAACAAAGTTTTTTATGAAAAGTGCAATTTTGTAGTTAAAAAAACTAACAGAAGTCAACGGAAATTTATTCAATGAAATTCGATTAAAATTATTGTCCAATTAGAGAACTTTTTTTGTGTGTAAGTTTATAGCTATGGCTTTTATTTTATTTTTTAATGAAAATATAGCACTTACTTTATTCTTAAAAAAAAAATTATTGAAATTTGAAAAGTAAACTAATTATTATAATTTATCAAAAATTGTACTAAAAAATATCAACTTTTCACTTTTTGATGGAAAAAAAACTTTATGTGCTTTGCCTTGCTTAGCCCTCTAACTATAAAAAAATGAAAGGTCCGAGTCTGTACTTTTAATTAAGAAAAAAAAAATTAGCGCCAAATACCGTCCCTTTTAGTAACATCGATTTTAATGCATGTATTTGTGCGATATTTTCGGTGTATTTTAAGGCTAATATCTTTCGAGGAGGGTTGTTGGGGATATTCTCTTCTTTTGTATGGAGACAACACATGTTTAACTTTTGAATAAAAATTTACATTTTTTAACTTATATGAAATTTTCATATGATTCTAGACAGGGAAGAAAAAAACCTAAAATCTACAACTTTCAATGGGCGTAAAATCTAAAGTAGGCGTGGCATCCCCAATATGTTTAATTTTTTTTCATAAGGAGAACTCAATTAAGAAGAGTCCCAAATCTCGAGTACCTAAGTCTAATAATAAAAATTTTGGCAAGTGCAGTTATATGAAAGGTGGGTGTGGCAGAAGGCGGTTTCCAAAGATTTTTTCAAAATTTCTTAATTTAGCCCAGAGAAGTGTTTCTGCAAAATTTCATTGCTGTACGACCACTCCTTCTATTTTTTTCCAAGAAATGTATGGGGCGGTGCCACTGTGCATCGTGTTGGAACCATTTCTCCTTTAAATAATGTGCAATGACATGATAAATAAAAAAAATCAATTGACCGCTCACTGGCTCTAGTTCTTCTTCCAGTTGGATTTTATAAGAATGTGGGCCAAGATCTTTTCTCAGCATTTTCAGAGACCGAGTTGCTAAGAAAGACGTCGGTTCGATAAATTCGAGTCCCCTGTCACACTAACGTCAACAGCGTCGATGGCTTCTATTAGCTGCACCTCAACTTCACTTCATTATATGCACCCTCAGGTAGAGATATTTTTTTAGCAATGAGCAATTATTCAGTTACTTCAGACCAATAGGCCCGGCTCTAATTTTTACCTACCATTCCGATGTTTGGAGACCAAGTCGAAAAGAATAGTATATTTTTGATTTTTTTATTGGGATCCCGCCCAATATTCTGATGAATGATTTTTAAAAACTTAATTTCTGTATGCCAACTCTCAGAGACCATAACTTTTTAACAAATACATAGATTTGCTTCTGTAATACCTTATTTAGTTTGTAGGGAAGTCAGTTTTACGCAGAAGGCCTCAGAAAATATATATCTGAAGTTTTCGGTTTGTGCTCATTTAAAAACAAAAAAAAATCTTTATTTGAAATCTTCATGCTTTCCAACGCGAGCTAGGAATTGATTTTAGACACAAAGTTTTTTGGTGAAATTTTCTTTAAATTCATCGTAGATTCCGATTTTGGTTACGATTTTTGCGAATAAAAAAATATACTGTGGAATTTTAACAGTTTTTACCGTTTGTTTCAAAAAGGGTGTGGAACAACCCATTTCCACATTTACTGTAATTCATACTGCAACAACAACATATGTAACAAATCTCATATTCATACCTCTAATAGTTCATGAGATATAGCCCTTTTAATTTTCAAGTTGAATGGGCGGTGCCACGCCCCTTTATCCAACGCCCCACAACCAAATATACCCTGGGACTATCAACAGGTCAACAGTACCACTTGGTAACATTTTCGTATCAATCGATCTATTAGAAAAGCCGTTAGAGCGATTTTTGAAAAGAGGGCATGGCACCGCCCACTTCCTCCCTGGATGTATATAATACTGCTCCAACAACATATCGTCCCCTTAATAAAACAATAGTGTATAATTTTTTTGGTGTTTTGAGAAAATCGAGTTTAAAGTTTTCGTCAAATCGGATGTCTATTAAAACCTCAATATCGCGGTTAATATAGGTTTTTTATGGTGGTTTTTACAAGGAATACATAATACCGTTCCTGTTCTATCAACTGACCAATTTTTATTATTTTACTTATCCTTTAAGACCATAATTATGTCATTCAAAAAGCAAGTACGCCATATAGGCTGTTTTATTTTTTAAAAATTCGTATGAAGTATCTGGTACACTATTTTATTTTGTATGGTATACAATGTTTTATTCAATAGCAAAATAGCAATTTGTAACAAATAAAAATAAGTAGAAAATCATTCGAATTCTTTCACTTTCTCTGCTACATATGGGTTATCTAAAAAATTGCGCCTATTTCATCCTTGTAATTTAAAAAAAATGACTGCGAGTCACGAGGAATAACAGTTTTTTCACAAACTTTTGAGATAAAATAGTGTATATTTGTATATGCTATTTTACGAGTAAGAGTTTTGATAAATTGTATTTTTGTCCACAGACTAAAATGGAGTATGATGCGTATACACTATCATTATTTTAATAACTTTGGAGAGGCAATTTCAAATAAAATAGCGCATTTGAGCTTACACACTTTTTGATGGAAATTTTTGAAGAAGAAATTATACACTATTTTTTCCAATGACCTTTTGACGCACTTTGTGGAAGTAGATTTTAACGAAATTTTGACCAGGCATAGAATCAATGAAGGAGATTCTAAATGTGCAATAAAAAAATAATGGTGTATGAGCACATACACTATTGTTATATTAAGGGGACGATATATACCAAATCTCATCTTCATATTGACGCCCTATGCTCCAATGGGGAACACATATATATATATCATCTTCATACCTCTGATAGTTCATGAGATATAGCCCTTTTAATTTTCAAGTTGTATGGGCGGTGCCACGCCCCTTTATCCAATCACAACCAAATATAGCCAGGGACTTTCAACAGGTCAGCAGTACCACTTGGTAAATCATTTCGTATCAATCGGTCTATTAGAAAAGCCGTTTATTTCATAGATCCCCGAAGATGTGATTTACAATAGCTAAGTATATAAATTAAATGAATGGTTTGAGTAAAATGGAATAGCAACGAATTGCCAATTTCTATTCCCTAAATGTGGAAAACTCCAAACAATGTATTGCCTATGTTATCCGCGGGGTTATTCTGAAGATGCTCTGAAAATTTCATCAAAATCGGCACAGCCGTTTTCGAGTCCATACGTTGCAAACATACAAACATATATATATAGGAAAGGGGAGTTTTTATCCCTTTTGCTATTTTCACCCCCTAAATGTGGAAAAATTCAAACAATGTTTAGCCTATGTTACTTGCGATGTTATTCGGAAGATTCCCTGAAAATTTCGTCAAAATCGGTCCAGCCGTTTTCGAGCCCATACGTTACAACAATACACACATCCCCACACACACACACACACACATACATGTTTCGAAATGAATGCAGTGTTCGCTACAACTCAAGAACCAATGCACATACAAAGACCGTTATACATAAAAACTTTGGTATTAACGTCACCTTTCATATGAAGTTTGCAGAAACAAAATCGGTTCACGCATTCCAGAGAACATCAATTTCTAACACAATGCAACTTATTTTTATATATATAGATTAGATTTTTAGATGAAATTCAAGGACAAGGGAGGATTACACCACCCATTAGAAATTATGATCTGTTTGGAAATTTTTTTGGAAATTTAATAGAGGCTTTTTCATTGATTCCCAATTTTTACCGTGAAAGACCCTTTAGGGTTGGTACCCCCATGCTATATATTGAATATAACTTTTTTTACATTTGTTGGCAGTTTTGCGTCATGTCTGTAAACAAGGTCCTATTCCCATCCGTTTACGTGTTATAAGCAAGAAATAATATAACACAGGTAATTTAATTTTAAAATCGGTGAAATGCAATAACTCGAGACTTAAACATTGTCATACATAGGGTGAGGATAAACATTAGTCAGATCACCTGACAGAAATTTCTGCACTGGTTCAAATAAAAAATGCTGAATAAATTGCATATTGCCACACAAAATAAAAAAAAACCAATCAATGATGACCTCTGTAAGCTGGCTACCGTCTATTTCTGTATATATTATTTCAAGTGTCTTTGAATTCAACTAAAGTGTTTAACATTAATACTTAATGCATAATATTAACTTTTATTACATTTATTATTTTGCCAACATACTATGCCCCGTCAAATAATATAAAGACAGCCAGACATCTCATTAAATCTTAGATTGATACCAACTTCCGTCGTAAATAATAAATTACAAAAAATAAAAATTGAGAACACCAAATCATATGGGATTTGATTTGGTGATGATAATTTGTTCCCTGATTAACGATCATCTCAGTTTAATTAGTGCACAATTCGTACTGATGCGAGCAAAATAAAAATTATAAATAACACCTATTTGCCATTTGACTACCGACAATATTGATTTTTTTTATGTATTTTTGGCATTAATTACTTATCACCAAATTCACACATATGATAATATCTTGATGTGCAGTCATTTTGTATCAAGAAATCCAAAAATTGAACACTAATTTCCATATCAAAAGATAAGCGCCAAACAGGTAAATAAACAAACAAACGGATGCTTGATTTATAAATTGAAAAATAAAAAACATATAAAAAATTTCGAATTTAATTTCAATTAGTTATATAAAAAACCTGCAACTGTCTGCGATGTAAAATAAACACACACACACACACACAGAAGAAACAACAAGATAAAACTCCATAAAAATGCAAATATCTTTTGTTAGGCCCTTAGTGAAATATGTCGATGAATATATGTTAATCGTGTTTTTGTTGTTGTTGTTGCTGTTATGGGCTATTTGGAAATTTATGAATTGCCGGCGAATGTTTAATTGCATTACATTAAAATTGATTTATTCATTGGAGATTGAGTCGCATGTTTTTTTTTTTGTTGCTTTTAAAATTTATATGTTTTCTCCTATGGCAGCATTGGTTTATCTTGCCAAAAAATTTATGAACAAATATTTATGTCATGTCGGCTCGCGGTTTGATTGATAATCATTATCAAATTGAAATTTGTTTAGGGCATATTGTGTCAGACCAACCAGCATATGGACATTACATATTGGCTTCTATTGCGTTGAGTGCAAATTGTGGTTATTTATTCATTTAACTTTCAAATTATTTCTACTTCAGTAGAATAGGTTTGAAAATTATATAAAAAAAATGCAAAAAATATCGAAGGGATTTTTTGCTATATCTATATTATTAATTATTTGCGTAATTTGGTTTTTTTTTGATAAAGTAAAATTAGACAATGTTGCAATAGTTGTAAATAAACACACAGAGATTGTGACACAGAATCCAATATCATAGTTGTTTTCACCAAGCAATTGATAACACAGTGCAACACACTTTTTCGGGGGTGAACCAAACCTAGGGTAGGGTTCAAATGTTCTGATGAAATGTTCCTCTGAAAATTTTAATGTATGTCTTCGCAGACATGAACTATCCCAAACCATTTTTTAAACATGATTTTTCATTTTCTTTTATTTGACTTTTGTCTAAAAAAATCTAACTTTAACCCACTGTATACAAAAATTGTGACGTAGTGGATCAAAATGGAGTTTAGGGTTTCATTACTGAGGTCAAATGCTATCGTTTGATATTGGTACAGTTCACTCCCAAAAAAGTGCGTTGCACTGTTTGCTCAAAAATATACTTTTTAACATTTCATTAACATGTAATTTTGATTTTATTTTGGAACCTTTGACTCGTACAGATTATTTGTCTTCGGTAACTCTTAGGGAAATTTTCCGGAGAATATTTCTATCGAAGATTCTAATCCTTAACCTCCGTTCAAAGTTGACTTTTAAACAGTTTTTCAAAATTGGGCCAAAAATGTCCCATACGGGAGGAGGCTAGAGGGTTAAAATGTTCCGAGAAAATATTCCCCTGATTGATTTAATATAGGTCTCCGAAGACATGAAATACCCTAAACGTACTTTTACAGATGATTTTTCATATTCATTGATTTAACTTTTGACCAAAAAAATCAAACTTCAAATTACTGTAAAAAAAATTTGTGACGTAGTGGGGCAAAATGGAGTTTAGGGTTTTGTTACTGAGGTCAAATGCTATCGTTTGATATTGGTTTGGTTCACCCCCGAGACAATGACCATCAAATTGTGTCATAGTGTAATAAGCAATAAGATGATAAGCTTATTTTATTATTATTAGCCTCAAAACAAACTTGACAACACATGCATTTATATCTATGTTTCTAAGTCAGTGGCCAAAATGATAAGAGATTTCCATTCGCTTCGATCTTGTGCGCACAGTCTCCAGTCTATCCTACCAAGCGGCGTCACTTATTCTTTCACAAGGTTCTTCCAACGCAGTCGGGGGTCTCACTCTTTGGCGCCATCCCCCTCGGAGGGGGACGCTCGATGTTATTGTCTCGGATTAATACACAATCGTTAGCAACCGAGTTTTCAGACCCCAATAGGCTGCAGAAGTGATCTTGCCATATTCTCAGTACGTTCTCGGAGTCAGTAACGAGATAACCATCCTTGTCTTTGCAGAAGGGAAGACAAGTTCCATATGCCCTACTATTTATCTTCTGGTATATATTCGGGCTTCACCTGTATTTGTCAATACACACATTATTCCGCTCCTTCAGCTCTCGTGTGGCATTGCGGCATTCGTCATCGTACCAGGCATTATCGTTAAAGGGCTTCACATAACTCAGTACGGACCGCGCAGTCCTTTCTATCGAGTGGGCAATATAATGCCATTGCGCGCTCGTATTTTCGGGGGTTGTTGCATCACAAAGTACTGGGGTGAGTTGGTCATAATAGGCGTTGGCTATCTCCGTGGTCTGCAGTCTAGCGATGTCTATCTTTCTCTGTGCCTGGTTACGCAGGGTTTTCGCCCTGCTTAACTTAGTACGCACTTTTACTGCAGTGATCACTCGTACACCTAAGACACTTGACGCGTACCTTCCATCGATTGCCATGTAATCTATTTGGTTTCTCGTAACTTGATCGGTAGATATCCACGTTGTCTTGTAAATGTTTTTGTGGTCAAATCGTGTGCTGCTAATTACCATGTTCCTAACTGCAGAGAAGTCAATCAGTCTTAATCCGTTTGGCAATGTGTCAGTATGCAGACTAAATTTTCCAACTAGACATTCTTCCGGCCTATTTTGCCATTAAAATCTCCCAGCACGATTTGAATATCATAGCTCGACCTACGGTCATATGTTGCTTCACCCTTTCCTCGTACCTCCCATACATATATTGCATATATTTTTTTACGTAAACCAAATTCAGTCATATTTTGCGCAAGATGTCATCTACATTTTTCTTTTATTGCCGGCCCCATCGATGTTGTCGACAGCAAATTCGCAGTCAATCAGCATGTCTAGTAAAAGCTTCTCAAACAGTGACGTTCGCATTTGTCGATAAACAAGTAGGTGCCATTGGTTAATGGTGATAATTCACAACAACTCTAGAAGTTATCCCATACTTCATTCAGAGGGTGTAAAGCAAAATTAAGTAAGTAAGTAGGTGTCTCCGCGATGCCAGCCGTAGTTTAAGTAATATCGAGCTGAAATTTGGTGTGAAAGCTTCTATCCTTTAAGCAGAGTTTAAGTTCTGAGATGAACAATATCGAACAAAAACTACTTCCATCTCTCATACACACTCCACCTCTTTGTGGTATCAACCTCCTTTCCCCCCGTGATTACAGTCTTAGTTTAAGCGCTAACGGGCAGAAATTTAGTATGCAAGCTTCTATTCTCTATGCGGAGGTTAAGTTCTAAAAATTTGCAAGATAAGACAAAAACTACCCCCACCCGTCATACCAAACTCCCCCTTATTGGGGGTTAAACTATTCATAACAACATTCTCAGCACATATAAAAATTTCAACATCAGTATTTAACAAAAAAAAAATGGATGCGAGAGGCTAAGAGTAACGCCAATCTCTCATACAAAATCCCCTTTTTTTAATAGAATATACACAGCGGCGGAAATCATAAGAAGGAAATCCTTCTTCCACGAATTTGAAGCGCTTCTTTTGGATCCGGTATGGCTTCCTTGACCTTCTTTCTTCCTTTCATTTTTGCGTTGCGTGAGATTGAAAAAATTTCCTTCGTCGACAGGTTCCATAAAAAGGCTTTATGGAAGCTTTCTATACGAAGGCCTCGTGAAAGCTTTCGATAAGAAGGCCTCTTGGAAGCTTTCTATAAGAAGGCATTATGAAAGGCCTGCATACAAATAAAAAAGAAGGACTTGCAAATAAAACGAAAACTATACAGTGCACCCTCAAAATATTTAGTTTTTTTGAAAACGCACCGGTTATTTTTAGATATTTCTCACTTCTATATATTTCTCTCTATACTTAAAAGTTTTTTTTCCAACGACAGTAAACCTTGCTGGAGTTGGAACCCAATACTACGTGATTTTTAGTCGGCCATACTACTGTCTAGCCTATGACGATGCATTTGGAAGACATGCCAAACCCCTGCTATTTGGAAGCGAGAGGGTATGTGTATGAAATCCCTATGAATTTTTTGCAAAGGCCTGTGGCAGGCCTTCGTAAAAGTTAAATGAAAACATATTAACAATTCTTTCCATTTAGAAGGCATGCAATACCCCTATTATTTGGAAGCGAGAGGGATGTGTATGAAATCCCTCTGCATTAATTTTAAATGCCTTTGACAGGTCTGTCCATGTAATGCCTGAATTTTATAAAAACTCATGCGTTCTGCATCCCTGATTCGAAAAATTATTCCCAAATAAGGACTAATGCATGCATTATTTGAGGAAGTCCTCTCAAATTCCGCCGCTGGGTATGCCTGTATGCATGCCAAAAAGTAGCATTAAGAAACAGTCGTTATGTGTGGACTAAATGTGAAAAGTTCGATAGTTGCAATTTTTTTTTTTAATTATAGCCATAGACTACTTTCTTCAAAAATAAAAAAAAGTATTTATGACAGTTTTTTTTAATCTTTGCGGCCTTTCATTCCAAGTTAACAGACTCCTCGCTGCGGGACTGCTTATCACCCAGTTAAAGAAGGTGCTGCTTAAAACAAATATATGGTCATCAAATCAGTTATTTAATACAATGAGCACAAAGTTTATACATATTAAAACTAGACAACGTCATCTATTTCCGTTTTTCATTGAGACAAAACCACTGTAATTGCTTCCAACACACACACACACACATACGAATATATTTCAAAACCTTCACAATGCTTATGTTATACAATCTATTAAATAATGATTAATTTATTCTAAAATATATTTACTACAAATTACCCTTGTTAGCACATTTATAGGCCGTCTATTTGTTATACCATCACCCGTAGGGATGAAGGTATATATCATTTGATACGACCCAAAAGTGTAACACATAGAAGGAGTCACTTTAGACCCTAGGTTTCTTTGAACCAAATTCGATTCATGACTTTTTAAGTCGTTTGAGCCATGTCCGTCTGTCTGTCTGTCTGTCTGTCTGTCTGTCTGTCTGTCTGTCGGGTGGCTGTCCGGCTGGTTCGCACGATAACTTTCGAAAGACGCAACCAAATGTATCGAAATTTTGCACGAGTTATTATTTTCTCAAAACTACTTACGGTATTGCAAGCAGGCTACATGGCCCCGCCCCTTCTGGTACCTCCCATACAAATACATCATTCCGCCCACTTTAGAAATCGAGTAATAATATCAATACACCCTACGGAATCGTCCCCAAATTCTGTATTTAGTAAAGCTATAACAGGATAAAGTTTTGGAAAAAAATTTGAAAGCCTAGCCACGCCCCTTCTGGTACCTCCCATACAAATCTACCTTTCCGCCCACTATAGAGATTGAGAAATAATATTAATAAATTAAACGTGATCGTGCCCAAATTATATTTTTAGTAAAGCTATATTAGGATAAAGTTTTATAGAAAAAAATTAGAAGTCTATTCACGCCCCATCTGGTACCTCCCATACACATCTGGTACCGCCCACTTTAGAAATCGATTAATATTATTAAAAGACCTAACGCGATCGTGCCCAAATTCTGTATTTGGTAAAGTTTTGGAGAACAAATCTGGAAGTCTAGACACGCCCCTAATGTACCACTCCGCCCACTTTAGAAATAGGGTAATAATATCAATACACTCGACACGATCGTGCCCAAATTCTGTATTTTGTTATGTTATAACAGGACAAAGTTTTGGAGAAAAAATTGGAAGTCTAGCGACGCCCCTTATAGTACCTCCCATACAAATGTACCTTTCCGCCCACTTTAGGGATGTTGTAATAATATCAGTACACCCAAGGCAATGGTGCCCAAATTCTGTAATTAGTAAAGCTATAACAGGATAAAGTAATGGAGAATAAATCTGGAAGCCTAACCACATCCCTTCTCGTACCTCCCATACAAATGTACCACTCCGCCCACTTTAGAAATCGAGTAGTAATATCAATATAATAGAAAATTATTTGTTTTACTGAGGGTAAGGGTAAATGTAAGTTGGGTTGCCCGACTGAAACTTTCTAATTGGTTTTAATTACAAATCGGTTAATTTCAATAACTCAAGACTTTAACAATATCTTATATTGGGTGATGGTATTTATCAGTCAGTTCAACTGACTGAAATTTCTGTACTGGTTTTATTTTAATTTGAAATCATTAGACTAATACATCATGAAAACTGTTGCTGCAACATACTCTACATGGAGATTGTATAGCTTTCGTATTTCACAAACAAACAAATACCAATTGTATTCACAATATTTCGATATATCATTAATAATAATATATGTATCTCCTTGTATGTGAAACATTCAATAGAGTAACGTCGGCTTTATGAATGTGTGTGTGTGTTAATACCAATTATCTATTTAAATTTTGAAAGTTAACCATTCTAAGCGCATGTCAATGTGAATTGAAATGAATTTGAATACAATACAGTGAATTAACGGAAGAATTAACTAATATACATACATTTTAATGTATTTTCCCACTATCACATCTCCTCCTTGAATTGTGTTGAGTGAGTGAGTGAAAAATGACTGATGATTTGTTGAATGCTTGCAATAAATCATCACTATAATTTTGAGCAACGAAACAATAGTTGGGACAGTCTGTTAATGGCCAGTCACTGCTGGAATTGTACATTTATATTCACTTTAATAGATGAGATGAGCGACTAAGGACGCCAGTTTATGTGCCACCGGTAGTAAGAGACAGAAATCGGTGTTATGATCGATGGACGAGATGATCAATATTTGTGTTGTTGTGACTTTATAATTTAAGTTGAATTGTTCGAATCTGTTGTATATTTGAAAAGTAAGAAGGCATTTGTTTAATGGTTTCTTTAATTTTAGTTCTAATCAAGTAGCGTCAACAATTAACCATCTGGTCTATGAAATTGATTCCAATTTCACAAAAAAACAAATCTATATTACCTAGATTACTTTCGACAAAAAATAGTATGTATTCATGATGTTAAACAAAATTCAACATGACACTTAATAACACCATATTTAATTGTTTAAGTATTTATCGTTTACAGTATATGTATACAATTAGAAAAAAAATCATTATTATATGATAATTCAGGTTGTTTTGTGTTTTTTAATCTTTCGCCCTCTGTTACAAAAAACGACAACTAGCAGGCATCACTAAGAAAAAACACATACCATATGCCAAACGTAAGAAATATATCAGCAGCGTTTTAATAGCTGTCTTTGGCAATGCGTGAACTGAATAATTTGACTAAATGATATGTTACGTTTTAACGTCTTGTACGTTTAAACCATACCACATATTTTCGTTTTGATTTGATGGTTTAACTGCAATTTTCGTCTCACTAATTGTTTTGACGCACTAAGCGATTTCGAGGGGAGGTTTGAATCGAACAAAAAAACACAACTCACGTCTCGTAACGGCCAAATAAAAACTAACCTTAACCTTGTTCACTTAAACAACTCAAACTGAATACAAATTATTTTGCGAAAATGTAATAGGAATGCTTGATAATTGTTGTATGACATACAACAACAATACAGCGTAAATATCATAATGGAGTAATGGATTATGGATATCAGCTATAATCAATTAGTTCTAAGCTAGAGAAGCAATTGTTGGGTGATAATGGTGTTACTGAGTTTCTGAGAAATTTGTAAGTATGTAATATATTTTGTTAACGTCAGTGATACCAGTCGAAAGAATCGTCTTTTAAACCCCAACAGTCAGGCCTAAGTTAAATCCAAGCCACCAAATATATGGTGGAAAAGTAATATGGTATGGGCTCTGGCAACATTGACCGATAGCCAGTGGGCTCTAAAACAAAATTGTTACATGTCAGAGTGATATATTTTTTGCTCATTTGAAAGTAAATTTTTTACCTTTTTATTTTTTACACCTTAAAGCCACTGTGTTGTAAGAAATCTTTGAAAACCATTTCCAGTTTTAAATGCAGTAAAAATTTTACAAAACGATATTTATGAATATTTAGTTTATCCCCAAAGTCAAAAACTAATGTAATTCAATAAAAATATAGGATTTCTAAGGGAAAGTGAAACAGTAGTTCTACATTTTATTTACTGAAATTCGCAAGGCCGAACTTGAATTCGAAACTGGACACCTCCGTCATTCGCGTTTAATCTTTGGTTAGATAACTTATCAGTAACGTCGCTTAACAAGCTCAACTTGCATGCTTTCAACCTTTCTAAAACAATCTAACATGTTTTAAGAATACTTGTGGGCCCATTAATGCTTCGTTATTACATACAAAGTAATAGCAGCAAACACCGCAATGCGTTTAGACGCCACAAAAGCATAGATGTGCAGGAACTATGGCCGTTCCGTAATTCTGGACATAATCAACGTGAAGTCTCACATCTTATCAGAACCTTTCTTCGATCCGGGTTTCATAAAGAACATTTCGGATAGGTCCTACTAGAATGATAATGATAATGCCCTACACTTTGGGAAGGATGTCATCCTAATTTTCAAGGACGGGTCGAAATTAAAAAAAGCGCTGGCTGTGGAATTTTTTCGGAGGAGTTAAATTTGCAACTATCGACCAGCAGTAAATAAAGTTCAGTATCGTGGGATATTGGGCGGCAATATTTATATTCTTACAGATAGTAAGGAAAAAAAAGGTTGCAATTGCAGACCGACATGATGCCTAAAAATTGCAACATAGTGAGCAAAAGCAGCTGAAAGCAGCAAATGTTGGACATTTCATAAAGTAGCCGAAATATATTAACATAAAAGAACATTCTCTTTACCGGCCTAAGCAACTAAGTTTTACTCTACAGAAGTTAAAATTCGGTCACAAAAAGGGTTAAACAAAACATTTTTTTTTGTAAACTACATACCTTTATCTTTTAAAAAATCCAAAAAATATTAACCAATATGAGTTTTCCCAATTTTTCAGCACAATCTGCACAGTTGTAAAAACGCGCTAAAACTTTTTTGTTGCAGCTGTTTTGACATTTGTTGTGTTTGAAAGCCTACAGTTAATTAATTATAGCACATTTGAAAATTTGGAAGTAATTGATTTGCTAAACGAACAGTTAGTTATCGTCGGGAAATAAAATTTTAGTAGATTTCGAATGTCGTTAATTTCGTTACGCTAGATCAGGTAAATGGACCACTGTGCACAGTGAACTATGGCGAAGTTTATGGTCTCAATGGGATCCCTCTTACAAGGGGGAAATAGTTAATTGCGGGAAAAACGAACCTCATTGCTAAGGACAGATGGTGAGAGAATCCACTTGCACGGCAACCAAACAAATTTGGCCAACAATGGATATACAGAGATCACGATATGAGCTTAACCTGTCTACAGTCCATCTGAGGAACATCACAGCTGTAATAATCGGTTACTGGCCAGTTGGTAAACACGCTAAGAGTTCTTCCCTACAACCATTTTTGTGGAAGCTGCAATGGTGAGGAAGAAGAGGAGACCACGAAGCATCTTCTATGTCACTGCCCTGCTTATGTTGATCTGATCCATGCCTTCATCAAAGCAACGAAATGTCTTGAGAGCGACGTTGACCGAACAGAATAGGAATATTTGGCGCAAAAATTTGGAAATGGTATCACAACGGGACTCATACTAAGACCTATGGGAGCTGTGCGGCAGCCGATTTAACCAAACCTAAATACATAGTTAGAAAATATATAAAAGTTCACTTAATACGGGGTGGACCAAAAGTCTTTTTATACCATCGCCCTTAGGGATGAGGGTATATATCATTTGATACGACCCAAAAGTGTAACACATAGAAGGAGCCACTTTAGACCCTAGGTTTCTTTAAACCAATTTCGGTTCATGACTTTTTAAGTCGTTCGAGCCATGTCTGTCTGTCTGTCCGGCTGGTGCTGGGCTACATGGCCTCGCCCCTTCTAGTACCTCCCATACAAATACATCATTCCGCCCAATTTAGAAATCGAGAGATGGAGTAATAATATCAATACATGCGACGCGATCGTGCCCAAATTCAGTATTTTGTTAAATTATTACAGAATAAAGTTTTGGGAAAAAAATTTGGAAGTCTAGCGACGCCCCCCATACAAATGTACCTTTCCGCCCACTTTAGTGATGGATTAATAATATCAATACATCCAACGCGATCGTGCCCAAATTCTGTATTTAGTAAAGCTATAATAGGATAAAGTTTTAGAAAAAAAATCTGAAAGTCTAGATACGCCCCTTCTGATACCTGCCATACAAATGTACCTGACTGAAAATTTCTTACTGGTTTCTTTCAAACGATGTTAAAAAACTCGATAAGTGATATAATGCTGATAAGATAAGATAGCAAAACTTCTTATTCCTATTTATAAAACACATACATTATTTCTACCTATGTCCGTTGTAGACTTTCAAACGATCCAAACGATGTGCCCAAATTTTTGGATCATTCGTCAACCGATTTTCGACTTTTCCCATATTAAAATATTCCAGAATATTAAAATATTGCGCTAATTTAAGTTAAAATGTTGACACCATATAGTCGTATGTTTGCAAGGAACAATAGGCTATATGAAAATTTGATATATCAAGTGGGCGTAGCCCTACTCATACTTCTAGAAATTTAGTGTTAATTCGTTTGAGATTATTATACATATTCTAAAATGGGCGGGATCAGATCAAGAGTTGTGGCCCAACCCATACGACGCCTTAAAGAAACTTGCCAAAGCTGGCATACTCTTAAACTAAGATTAGAAGTCGTGTCCCCGCTCAATCTTTTAAAACGCAATATGTGGAGGTGAGTAAGTAGCGCCATTCGCCTTGGAATGGATTTAAAATGGAATATCTCTTGATTTTGACCTAATCTTTTAAAACGGAGTATACCACTGTGTTCTGCGGCCCAACATTAACTTGTGGTGTCTCGGTGTTTTTCTGTATCATTCCGAAGTGTCTTCGAAGGACTTGGGTCCAATGACTTTACTGGAAGCTAATTGATCGAAATATGTTGAAACACGGTTGGATGAAGCCAGAAAGATGGTGAACTTTGTTCTAACCTGGAGAATGGCAAAAATTGGGAATTACCGCTCTCGCGATATTTGGGTATAGAAATATTGTTGAGACGGAATACAAATTTGATGTCGTTTGTATCTGCAGTCAAAGCAATAGTTCTGCTGGTCAGGCATGTGGCCTATTAAAACTTTAATTATTTCAAAACGTGGACAAGAATGAGGGCCTTAACGTCAACATTGTATTATGTTCAAGTGGGGGTGAGCCCACCATCTGGTTAGACCGCCACGAAGTAAAACATACATAGAATTTCACTTATGTGTGTAGTTGACCGAAAAGTATGCGAAATTGGACTGGTAGGCGTGGTACCAAAAAATTACAATTTCGATCATGCCTTTTTTCAATCGATTACGCTCGATTGTGAAAAATAAAGTCTTTCAATGTTTAAAATTTTGCACTTTCATAAAACGCCAGACATAGTTTGAACAGAATTGACTTTATATGAGAAGTTCAACGCTCCTCACTTTCAATACTCCCATTTTTGGCTTAACTGCCTATATTTATAAGAGACGACAACGTTTCTTGACTGTCGCCATGACAACCTTTTAGAAATCTCATTATAAATATTTCCTATGTACGAGAAGTGATGATGGTACTAAAGGGTGACTTTTTAAGAGCTATAGGAAAGTTTAAAAAAAAACACGTGTGTAGACATGAGCTTTAACATAGCCCCACAAAAAATAGTCTAAAGGCGTTAAATCGCACGATCTTGGCGGCCGAACTCGCCTCTCAATAAGTCCATTGTTAAGCGTGCTGTGTGGCAAGTGGCACCGTCTTGTTGAAACCATGTGTCATGCAAGTCAAGCTCTTGCATTTTGGGCAAAAAAAAGTTGGATATCATTTCACGGTAGCGCTCAGCATTCACAGTTACGTTACGATTCGCATCATCTTTGAAGAAGTACGGTCACATGATGCCACCAGCCCATAAACCGCATCAAACTGAGACTTGTTCTGGATGCAATGCTTCTGGCTGATCTTCACTCCAAAATCGACAATTCTGCTTATTAACGTACCCATTGAGCCAAAAATGAGCTTCGTCGCTGAACACAATTTTTCGAAAAAATAACGTGGATCTTCGGCCAACTTTCCAAGAGCCCATTCACCAAAAATTCTACGTTGCGGTAGGTCGTTCGGCTTCAATTCTTGCACCAGCTGTATTTTGAAAGGCTTCACACCTAAATCCTTCCTCAAAATTTTCCACGTTGTTAAGTAACAGAGGCCCAATTGCTGCGAACGGCGATGAATCGATAATTGATGGTCATCATTAACACTGGCCGATACAGCTGCGATATTTTCTTTACTTCGCACTCTACGTAAGCGTGTTGGTGGTTTAATGTCCAACAATATAAATTTGGTGCGAAATTTAGTCACAATAGTCCGAATAGCCGCTTCAGTGGGTCGATTAAACTGACCATAAAATGAAAGAAGCGCGCGATGAACTTTCTTAACAGAGCACGCATTTTTATAATAAAATTCAATAATTTGCAATTATTGTTCGTTTGCAAAACGATTCATGGTTAAATTATAGACCAAACTAAAGATGTTTGACAGTGCACCAAAACACGAAACGTGCGTCAGATGTTTAAACCAGTGTTGCCAAAAAGATAATAGCTAAAAAATCACGACTGTCACATGTACATTAGGGTAATAACTTTTTTTGGTCAACATTCTCCCCAGGACTTTTCTAATGGCAAATATTGTATTAATGATAAAAAAACTATTTCAGTTCAATTTGCTTAAAAAACCTTACGCACCGACAGCGATTTCTAAAATGCCTTTAATATATGTTTTCTAACTTTTTTTTAATAACAATTTTTTTTTACATATGGTTTATACATATGTAAGTATGTAAACAAATAATAACAATAAATGATTAAAAATAGGTATTGTAAGATATAAACTTTAGGTTCAGAATACGGGATGTTTTACAAAGCGGATATATATCTTGTACTATTTTTATTTCAATAAAATTTTTTTTTAAACTTTGTTTGATTCAAAACTTTCAGGCGTTTGGTGCGTAACCTTTTTTAACGATAGCGAAAAACTAAAAACGCAGTTCTTAATATTTTTCCATGCCCTACACGATTTTGTCTGGGGAGATTTGATATTTGCAAAAAATGCAAAAAGTTATTACCCTAATGTACATTGACTGTACATTGATAACAATTTGTATCGTATGGAGTTGTAATTTCCAGTGTTTTTCATTATGAAAATTACTATAGATGTATTTTTTTCAGTGACCGTCCATAATATGCAATTTGTTGTCATTAACCAATTAGACAGTGCTGGAAATTTATGATGTTCAGTGTATTTTTTGTATCTTCCTTATCACGAAAGTTTCCACAGATGTTTTTTCAGTCATCAATTAAGCATCAAGTCCTGTCGTGACTATCACAGGTGTTGGCACCTTGGTTTGACCCTGAGACCTTATTAAGAGATCTGCTGCGGTATTGAGCAGATGTTTAATGCAGTAACACTAATTCCAAGGGTTTAATAGCAGCCTGACTTTCATTATAGGCATTGACACACATCACAGTTGGGCTTTTATTCTTCATTCAAGTTACATCTTAACCATTAGCGATACAAATGGTTTCACTCTATGAAAAAGGTTTTTTTTAAACGATAGTACCTTTTCAATTAAAAATTAAATATCTTGGAGTTTTGTTTACAATCGTGTAGCGTACTTGTAAAACCCCGGTTAATATCAATCTGTGGACGAGAAATGTGCACCCATAATTCCACAGAGTGAATCCAACACCCTATATAATCATTTATCTTCTGCCCATCTGTGTATAAATTCCATTCTTTGTTGTTTCATGAGACTCGATCCAAAAGTACGGTAATTTCTATTGAATAGTCCACGTATGCTAAAATATACCAAATATCTTCTAGCACTGTTCCAAGGCCAATATTACCACAATATTACAAGGTCCTTTCAAGCTTATTGTATGAATGTCTAAAGCCAATTGTATAAAAACTAATTGGACCATATCAGTGCGGCTTTAGACCTGGTAAATCTTCGATGGATCAAATATTCACCTTACGACAAATCCTAGAAAAAAACCATGAAAAGCAGATCGACACCTAACACCTCTTTGTAGACTACAAAGAAGCCTTCGACTCTCCGATAAGGAATAGGCTATATGAGGCCATGTCTGAGTTTGGTTTTCGTGCAAAGCTGATTCGACTTTGCAGATGTACCTTAGAAAACACCAAATCCTCGATTAAGATTGGTAAAGATCAGTCTGAACAATTCAACACAAAACAGAGGTCTCATGCAGGGTGATAGCCTGTCCTGTAGACTATTAAATATAGTTATGGAGAAGTTGATAAGAAAGGCTGGTGTCAACATATCTGGCAGCATATTCCACAAAAGCCACATGCCACTAGCCTACGCCGATCATATAGATATCATTGGCCGAAATCTACGGGACGTTACTGCAGTTTTCTCATCTCTAGAAAAGGACTCGGCAAAAATGGCTTAAGCGGTCAACGAGGACAAAACAAAAATAATGATTTCGACGAACAAAGAGTCCTCTCGATGGGGACGCAGCGTCAACGTTGAAAATTATTGTTTTGAGATAGTAGATGAGTTTACCTACCTCGAATCTTTCGTCAATAAGAAAAATAATGTCAGCCAAGAAATCAAGAAGAGAATAGTGTTCGCCAATAGATGTTTCTACGGACTTCGGCAGCACTTTAGTAACACCACCTTATCTCGGAATACTAAGCTTTACAGCTTTACCAGGTGCTAATCTTACCCATTCTTTTGTTATGGACCTATCTGTGTTGACGGCGAGTTTCGTCATCGGATGAACCATGAGCTGTATAAGCTTTACCACGTCATCGACGTAGCTAAAATAGTCAGAATGCAACGACTACGATAGCTGGGTCATGTTGCCAGGATGGATGTAAATGCTCCAGCGAGAAATGTGTTTGAAGGCGAACCTGAAGGACGGCGCAGAGCAGGGAGACCCAAACTCCGTTGGAAGGACCAAGTAGTAGGCGACGTGCCACCATCTGGTAGGACTAACTGGAGAACACACGCAGAAGACTGAAGCGTGTGGAATTCTATAGTACTTCAGGCCTCAAACTTATGAAACAAAAGGGCCTAAAACGTAAAAAATTCTTCTATATGATACTTACTAACTTCTAATCGATATTAAATATTTATGACATGTAACTTGACATAACGAATGCTGCAGAACTTATTCTTTTTGGGGCTACTTTCATGAGCAGTTCTCAGAATTAAATTCCAAAATCATGTGTTGCACTGTATTATGTTCGGTCTGAAACAAAACAAAATATTAGCTATGGCTTCAGGTTATCCTCAATTAAATTGAAAATTAGGTCCGTTATCTAAAAATGGACACAACCCCAAAAATCTATATGGTTATAATGTCCGGGAAGAATTATTTCACTAAACCGTGCTAATGATCTGGAGAACTATTCGGTTTGCTCTTTGATAAGGTCCCTACTACAGTACAACGTCCATGTATATTTATAATCTTAGAGACACTGACTCTTCACCAAACCACTTCATAGAACATCCAAAACTAATTTTACGATTTCGGCTGTATCTCTCATGTCATTGCGTTCCATTAAAAATATCGTCATTGTTAAGCACCCCCAGTCTTTAAAGTTTTCCATATTACTCAAATGTTAAGAATTTTCTGTACACCACTTCTTATGACAGTTCTACAGATTATCTTCAATTATAATTTATTTGCACACGGCTTCTAGGCATTAAATCACTTGAAATATCCAAACAGTTGCCATTAATTCTTTTCTGTTTTGCTGAAGCCACTCCTCTTAAGAATATCAGATTATATTTTTGGCATTCTAAAGAACAAACGACACTTGGCAGGAGTAGCTTAAAGGTTCCATGTCATTTATAATGAAAGAAAAAAAAATCACTTAAGTACGGTAGCATCTTAACGAGGCAGTCAGTCGGTTGGGAGGCAAAAAAAGCTATCTGCTTAAATATCATTAATTCGAGGGGAATGATAATCAGTTGTTGTTTTTTCTTGTGTACTATGCTGTTGGTTATTATGTTGCCACGAAATGTTTTGTTCACATAATTACAAAGAATACGCTGCTTTAGCTAAATGTCATTTTAACAATTCTAAACACACACACACCAATTTATGGTTTATGGTTAAAGTCAGTTTTAAATATTCTTATTTCAGGTGGGGGAAAAAACATAACAGAAATAGTATAGTATCGAGGCCCAGACTAAAACAACCATGACTCCTCACGGCAATGCATGCGAGCTTGCATTGATTTGTTCATTTGTTTGTGGCGGCGGCGGCAGCGGCGTCCTTGTTTCATATGCCAAGATATGCCAAGTTTGTTACTTAAGTCTTTTGTTTTAAGTCACTCAGCTCATTGGATTAACTACGATGGCATATGGGTTTGTGACTAGAATACCATATGTTCTGAGTAACCAATATTGGAGTCTCCGGCGTTCGTTTCGTTGTTCTGTTCAATCACGTACCTCTATGGGGTGGTATAATCGTATTTAATGTCAAGATCAATAGGTGAGATTCCTTTGATTTGATTTATACGCAATATGACAGCAGCATACAGAATTGATGCAAAGACCTTGGCATTAAGTCAGGATTCTAGTCACAGTATCAGTAAATTGAAAAGTATTCTTCGTATATAATTATATGCCTGACTAATAAGACAAATGTGGTATTATCGCTTTACATGTGAACAGATGTTGACTTTAAGTCAGGATTCTTGTCACAGAAACAGTAAGTTAAAGATATGTGGGACAATTTATTAAAATACGAGGAATACATATTGACTACAACGACAAGTGTGTTATATTCGCTATATCTTCAACCATAAGCTGTTCAAGTACGATTAGTCACTTGTTCACAACTGCTTGTTTATTCGAATTTATGAATTCCTGTCATTCATTACTGTCTTCATGTCCCCCACATATATGTATGTGTCTGTCCAAATGCATTGCCACACAAATTTGCATATTTTTTGTCGTCGTCTCTTTAAATTCTTCATTGTTCCTTAGCTTCATTAATTTCTATTCTCTTTAAAAAATCCATTAAATTGTTGGTTTATTGTGTTACGGATCAAAGAACATTTATTGTTTTTTTAGAATTGTCTTATAAAGTATAAAGTAACATGTAGTTTTATCACATTTCCGTATAGTTGTGTTATTCAAAAAATATATTATTATTTTTTTTTGCTAACAGTAAATAGTTCACAACATGTCACGATTTACTAGTATTAAACTGTCATTTGATCTCTAGACAATAAGTGACATTTCACAAAGATTTGTTAGGAATGGTGGGTATAGGGTATAAATGGTGCCATTACTTTGTAGTATTCCCATTTGTCAGTGTCCTATTTAATTGGTTGTTTGAAAACAAATTTATGTATTTCGTTTAATCACTTGGTCCGAATGTTGTCTTCTTTATCAATGTGCGACAGTTGTGGGGGTGATTGGTTGGTCACTGTATTTGCTGTAGACATTTGTCTAGTTGGGTGTTCTACTGTATGTAGGAAATATTGTGCTAGCTTATAATTGTAATCTGATCATTAGGGTCGGAAACCATGAAATCACCTGAAAAATGGAACTGAAAAAACTTTGGGTGACGATAGACGATAGACTAAACTTTGGCCCACATATGCAGTACATGCATGTTGAATAGAGGTCAGGCAGCATTTTCTTGTATCGTGCCAAAAGTGGGAGAACCCAGAGGCAAAAAGAGTTCGTAGGTCATATCGGGCTTTATCTGGATATGCAACAAATGTAATGGCAGTTATGAAATCTGTGGATATTCTTGCCAAACCAGAACGTAGGAGGTATGAAAATTCCACAGGAAATATCACCGAAGACGAAAAGGCAATGACGATAGGAATGCACGTATAAGAAGATGGCAAATACGCTTCAATGAACACACAAATTAATCCCTAATATGGATATTTGGATAAGCGGCGACCAGGATAAGTAAGTTTATGTTAGGATAATTTGGTAACCGCTGTCAGAAGAGCTCACTTGGGTCCTTAGGTCCTGTTTTGTTACCGTGTCAATTTTTTCAGTAATTATTCCTACTCCACTTGGTTGGTTAACGTCGCTCTCAAGCCAATTCGTTGCTGTTATAAATACGGGAATGCTGCGCAAATCGCCTACTGTTACAATGGTGTTACCTAAATATATATGTGTTTCTTTTTCTTCCTCATCGATGCATTTTCTACAAAAATCGTTGTAGGGAAGTTTTAAAGTTGTAGGGAAGTTTGCCTGCCGAAAATCGCCTAGTACACAGTACGTCATTTTTCAGCTCAATAATTTGGGGCACAATTCTGAGAATTGCTCGCGAAATAACCTAAAAGTAAGAACTTCCGCATCATTTGTTTTGTCAAGTTAGCTGTATTAATAATTTAATTCACTTTTTCTATATACTAACATGGTAATTTCTCGGTATACCGTACAGAATATCACTTTTGTGTCTGAAGCAAAGTTTAAGATATTGAATAGGAGAAAAATAATGCGAAACAAACCTAAAAGTATATCCAGTGCCTTAAAAATTGCAAAAATTACAATCTACCATTTTTCCTCATTTTTCACCTTTTTTGCTTAATAACTTGTAAACCGAAATATTATTATTATTAGCCGTTAAAACAACTTGACAACATATATATTTATATCTTAGTGTCTAAGTCAGAGGCCGAAATGATTAGAGATTTCCATTCGCTTCGATCTTGTGCGCACAGTCTCCAGTCAGTCCTACCAAGCAGAGTCAGTGATTCCTTCACCTGGTCGTTCCAACGAAGTCGCGGTCTCCCTCTTTTGCGGCGTCCTTCGAGGTCTTGATAGAATACCTTTCGCGCTGGAGTTTCCTCATCCATTTTCACCAGCCAGCGTAATCGTTGCACTTTGATTCGCTTGACCACATCAATGTCGTGGTATAACTCGTACAGCTCATGGTTCATCCGAATCCTAAACTCGCCGTTTACGCATATATTTAGCGGAGTATTTTTCTCTCAAACACCGCTAGATGAGCTGCTTCTGCCTATGTAAGCACCCAAGATTCGGAGGCATACAAAAGGACCAGTAAAATTAGTACCTTGTACAGTTGGACTTTGGTGGTGTTTATGAAGTGGTCGCGTAGTCCAAAGAAACACCAGTTGGCGAGCACTATTGTTTTTGTTCATGGCGGATCCAAGGTAGATAAATTCATCTACTACCTTAAAGCAATAGTTTTCTAAGTTCACGCTGCGTCCCCAACGGGTGGACACTTTGTTCGATGTTACCATTAACTTTGTCTTATCCTCATTCACTGCCAAACCCTTTTCGCTGACTCCCTTTCAACTGATGAGAAGACAGCTGTTACCTCTCGCATCGTTCGACCGATAATGTCGATATCATCGGCATATGCGAGCAGCATGTGGTTCTTTTTAAATATGGTGCCAGACAGGTTAACCGCTTTACCTTCTCCAGCACTATGTTGAACAGTATACATGACAACCCATTACCCTGTCTAAGATCTCTCGTCGTATCGAATGGTGCAGATAGATCCTTGCCAACCCGAACAGAGGATTTGGTATTCGTAAGGATACACCGGTAGAGACGAATTATCTTTGCAGGAATGCCGAACTCAGACATGGCTTCGTATAGTCGATGCCTGATGGGACTATCGAAGGCAGCTTTGTAATCGACAAAAAGGTGGTAAGTGTCGATTTGCTTCTCATGGGTTTTCTCAAGAATCTGCAGTAGTGTAAATATCTGATCCGTCGTGGATTTGCCTGGTCTAAAGCCGCACTGATAAGGTCCAATCAGGTTTTCCACAATTGGCTTTAGACGTTCACACAGTATGCTAGACAGGACCTTATACACAGTCGGTAAGAGGCTAATTCCACGGTAGTTTTTACACTCACTACGGTCACCTTTTTTTAGATAGGACATAGCACACTGAGATTCTAATCCTCTGGCATGCTTTTCTGAAGCCAAATGTTCTTTATGAGCTGTTGCATGCTTAAAACAACCTCATCTCCACGAACCTTAAACAACTCAGCTGGAAGACCATCAGCCCCAGCGGCCTTGTTGTTCTTTAAGCGGGATATGGCAGTTGTTATCTCAGCTTGGCTCGGAGGTGGACACTCGATTTTATCATCTCGGATTGGTACACAGTCTTCATCAGCCAAGTTTTCAGACATCAATAGGCTGCAGAGGTGATTTCCATATTTTCAGTACGCTCTCGGAGTCAGTAACGAGATGACCATCCTTGTATTTACAGGAGGGAAGACCTGTTCCATGTACACTACTATTTATCTTCTGGTAGAATTTTCGGGCTTCACCTCTGTTCCTGTATTCTTCAATACACACATTATTCCGCTCCTTCATCTCTCTCTTTTTTCGCCTGAAGAGTTGAGTTGCCTCCCGCCTCTTCTCCCTGTTCTTTTCATGAATAGCTCGCGTTGCCATTGGCTGCAGTTTGACCCTGTATGCAGCATCTTGTTCCCGGGTGGCATCGCGGCATTCGTCATCGTACATGGCATTATCGTTAAAGGGCTTTATATACCCAAGTACGCACCGCGCAGTCCTTTCTATCGAGTGGGCAATATGTTGCCATTGCGCGCTATTATTTGCGGGAGTTGGAGCATTAAGAAGTAGTTGAGTGAGTTGGTCAGAATAGGCGTTGGCTATCTCCGCGGTCTGCAGTTTTCCAGCTTTCTCTGTGCCTGGTTACGCAGGGTTTTTGCCCTGCTTAGCCTAGTACGCACCTTCACTGCAGTTAGGTGGTGATCCGAGTTGATGTTCGCACCTCTGATCACTCGTACGTCTAAGACACTTGACGCGTGCCTTCCATCGATTACCACGTGATCAATTTGGTTTCTCGTTACTTGATCGGGAGATAACCACGTTGCTTTGTGAATGTTTTTGTGGTCAAATCATGTGCTGCTAACTACCATATTCCTTGCTGCAGAGAAATCAATCGAGGTGTCAGTATGCAGACTAAATTTTCCGACGGTAGGGCTAAATACATTCTTCCGGCCTATTTTGGCATTAAAATCTCCCAGCACGATTTTAACATCATGGTCGGGCTACGGTCATATGTATCTTCATGTTGGACGTAGAATTCATATTTGACCTTGTCACATATCAGCGTTATGTAAAAAAACAGCTGTAGTACACGTCACACATCCGCGAGCATCCATATCCAGTCCACCGGATTTCCTGTATAGCAGTAATGTTAGACTTATACTCTGCAAGAACATCCGCCAGTTGAATAGAGGCCCCTGGTCGGTATAGAATTCTAACATTCCAAGTGCATATTCTCAAATCATGGTCCTTAAAAAGTTTGCGATGGTCGTCAACATTTTGGGGGGTTCTTTATCTTTTATTTTTCATTTTATTTACGAGGCTTTTAGACGTTGTTCTTCCACCGTGAGACAGTTTGTGCAGTTCTCGTTTCATATAAACGAGAGCGAACCTTAGCTGAGAGAAGATAGTGATCCCGAAGCAATGTTGCCTCCTCGAATCAAGCGCATTCGAACTATGCCTTTCGTTTACTACAATTTAATTATTCATAATTAGATCGTGGGATGCTCACGTTGCCTTGTGCACATAGAGATACTCAAATCTGGTTCTATTCGCTACGAATGATATCAGTCTCAAGCCGTTATTATTTGTGTCTTCTTGGTGACTGAAACTGCCAATTGTTAAGTCATATTTATTTATTTCGGAGAGGTCGTATGCTTCTTCTAGGAGCTCATAAAATAAATTATTGACATGCTTCGTCGGGGCATGTACACAAATAAGGCAAATATAAAAAAATTTGCCTTAATGCGGATTGACGCTATTCGTTCGTTCACGGAGTAAGCCTGGAGACAAGATGTTTAATTCTCCTACAAACTACGATACCACATCCTAGTTAACTCGTAGCTAATGTCAAGGAAGGTGTAATAGATACCGTCACCATTATGTTTTCTGATGACACCATGTCCATTCCGGTGCCGTGACATGACCCCACACGGACAAATCCCCCTTCAATCTTTTTCATTACTTTAAGTCGCAAAATTAGTTTGGGTGTTATGTCCGTTATATTTGTTGGGGCTTATGTCCGCTATGCCCCACGGACATAATTCCCAATGCAAATTGGAGGTTATCTCCGCAGAGCGTGGCGGATATAGGCCCAAAAATCGTTTTGGATCCGTAATCGTTTGAGGTGGTCGTCAACGTTTTAAGGGCGTCGTTGATTATTATTTATATCTCCTATTGTTGGCTGTTTTTGTGGGAGTGAATTACTAGTCCAACGTTTTACCATATTTCCATTCTTGAATGAACGCCCAATACATTTTAGCTCACTACTTCTACTTGAGATGAAGGAGGGACCAAGAGAAGTACTGGATTGAGCCAGTTAAATATCATTTGATACAAAGGAGACGAGTCAGACCCTAGAAGGTACCTTAAGACAGCTTTCGTTTCTACAACGTTTTTTTCTATTTCAGACTAATGTATGTTTTCAATATAGAAGCATGGCAAAATCAGAGAAAGTATATCTGGTTCTAGTATAGCTTTTTCCGACAATATTCCTCAAAACTCTCACATAATTTACAACATATTTTAAGAACACAATTCTTAACCCTTACTTAATTACACAACATATTCAATAGCTCTAGCTTAGAACATTATTTAATGACTTTTTAAATCATCGTCATTGTTTTTACCTCTAAATAAATATGCTTTTTTTGCTTTACAAAATTTCATGCTTCAAAGATGTTTAGCAAATAAAATTTAACCTTGATTTTCATTGTTTTCAAACAAGTCACAAGTCAGCAAACTTCTATAATTACAGACATTAAAACAAATAATCATTATAAAGAATGGGTGTCATGAAACTCAAATCAAGACTTTAGCAAACATCACCACAGCAGTATTATTCTATAATGGCCACATCATAGAACATACTCGTTGTAGTACATGCACACTACACACACATAAATTATATACGGTTTGTTAGCACCCAAACACTTGAACTTAGAATCACATCCTCACGATGATCTCAGATGACTTTAGATATTGCAAATATCCAAGTGTTTGTCGGTAGCAAGCGTACATGATCACCATAAAATTCTGCTGAAACATTTAGTTTCATTCGTTTCGGTTAGTTAAGGTGACTAAGAACATTTTGAAAAGGGGCAGTTGCGAATCAGATATTAGAAGACATACATACATTAAATTTACGATGGATGGCTGTGAATGAACTTAAAGCTCAGCAGAATATGTATTTTCATTGGAGGGAGTTAAAGCAACCGTCCTCTTGTGTAGACAATATAATTAGGTGAAAAAGAAGGACGGTTGATGTATACGGGGGGGGGGGAGGTGATGACAAATGATAATAATGCATAACATCATAATTATGGAGCGGAACATATAAATCATAGAATTATGTTAACAGCTTGGAAAACATTTATGGAATTAAAATAACATCAGAATTATTAGCAGCATGGGCAATGTAGTATTAAATTGTTAGAGGAAATGTTTGGTTTGAAGAAAAACTAACTAAAAACTAGCGATTACTTTGTGTAATTAAGCAAAAGGTGAAGTTAAGCCATTTAAGATGGGTATGAGAAGTGTCTGCAAAAGTTCAATAAACGATGTAAACGATGTAGAAGGAAAATACTAATGGAGGACTTACATTTTACAACCTCTAGGAATCATCATGGGAGCAGGAAGTGAGTGCAATGAAAAGAAGTAAGAAAAGAATAAAATGGACCCCCCAAAATGTTGTAGACCACCGCAAACATATTAAGGACCATGATTTAAGGATATGCACCTGGAATGTTAGAACACTGTATAGACCAGGTGCCTCCATCCAACTGGCGGAAGTCCTCGAAGAATACAAGGCAGACATAATCGCTTTACAGGAAATCCGGTGGACGGGACACGGGTGCTCGCGCATGAAGACGTGCGACATCTACTATAGTGGCCATGCGGACAAGCACGAGCTTGGATGTGGATTTGTGGTTGGCAAGAGACTGCGACACCCAGTCTCAAGGTTCAACCCGGTGTGTGAACGTATAGCCACCATAAGAGTCAAAACAAAGTTTTTCCACATAACACTTATATGTGCCCATGCTCCCACAGAAGAGAAAAGCGATGAGGACAAAGACGAGTTCTACGAGAGCCTAGAAAATGTATATGACCGTAGCCCCAGCCATGACATCAAAATTGTACTAGGCGATTTTAATGCTAAAATAGGCAGGGAGACCGCATTTGAGCCTACAATCGGAAAATTCAGTCTGCACACCGAAACGTCGAACAATGGCATCAGACTGATTGATTTCTCTGCGGCAAGAAATATGGTAGTTAGCAGCACTAGATTTGACCATAAAAATATTCATAAGGCAACATGGTTATCTCCATATCAATTGACGAGGAATCAGATTGATCATGTGGTAGTCGATGGAAGGCACGCATCGAGTGTTCTGGACGTACGAGTGATTAGGGGTGCGAACATTGACTCCGATCACTTCCTAACCGCAGTTAAGGTACACACAAGGCTAAGCTTGGCGAAAAACGTACGTAACCAGGCATAACGAAAGCTGGACATCGGTAAACTGCGGACCACAGAGGTAGCAAACGCCTACTCCAACCACCTAACCCAACTGCTGCGGAATGCTCCAACCACTGAAAATATTACCTTGCCGTGGCAAAATATAGCCGACTCCTTAGGACGGGCTGCGAGAAGCGTACTTGGGTACTCAAAGCCGTCTCAAGAAGATGCCTGGTACGATGATGAATGTCGCAATGCCACGAGAGAGACGGTTGCTGCATACAGGGCGAAACTGCAGCCAATGGCAACGCGAGCTATTCGTGAACGACACAGGGAGAAGAGACGACAGGCAACTCGTCTTTTTAGAAGAAAAAAGAAGGAGCTGAAGAAGAGGCAGGAAGAGTGCACTGAGTTGCTCCGAAGTAGAGGGGAAGCCCGAAAATTCTACAAGAGAGTAAAAGCGAGAATGCGTGGAACAGGGTTGCTCCCCTGCAAGGACAGCGATGGTCAGCAAGTAACGGCGCCGGATAACGTTCTGAAGATATGGAGAGATCACTTTAGAAATTCACAGGATACTGACACCACTCCAGAAGACCCCGCTCCAATCCATGAGGATGGTATTAACTGTCCACCTCCGAGCCAGAGCGAGATACGTATGGTCATCTTCCGCCTTAAAAACAACAAAGCTGCTGGAGCCGATGGTCTCCCTGCTGAATTGTTTAAGGCTGGCGGGGAGGAGCTGATTAGGAGCATGCATCAGCTCATGGAGAACATCTGGCAAGAGGAGAGCATACCCGGCGATAGGAGCCTCAGTCTGTTATGTCCCATATACAAGAAAGGAGATCGTAGTGAATGTAAGAACTACCGTGGAATAAGGCTATTACCAATTGCGTCAAGGTCCTTTCAAGCATATTGTGTGAACGTCTAAAGCCAATTGTAGAAAATCTAATTGGACCATATCAGTGCGGCTTTAGACCTGACAAATCTACGACGGATCAAATATTCACCTTACGACAAATCCTGGATAAAACCCATGAAAAGCAGATCAACACCTACCACCTCTAAGTCGACTACAAAGCTGCCTTCGACTCTCCGATAAGGAATAGGCTTTATGAGGCCATGTCTGAGTTTGGTATTCCTGCAAAGCTGATTCGACTTTACAAATGTACCTTAGACAACACCAAATCCTCGGTTAAGATTGGTAAGGATCAGTCTGAACCATTTAACACGGAAAGAGGTCTCAGGCAGGGCGATAGCCTGTCTTGTACACTATTTAATATAGTTATGGAGAAGGTGATGAGAAAGGCTGATGTCAACAAGTCTGGCACCATATTCCACAAGAGCCACATGCCACTAGCCTATGCCGATGATATAGACATCATTGGCCGAAATCTGCGGGATGTTACTGCAGTTTTCTCATCACTAGAAAAGGAGTCAGAAAAAATGGGTTTAGCGGTCAACGATTTCGACGAACAAAGAGTCCTCTCGATGGGGACGCACCGTGAACGTTGACAATAATTGTTTTGAGGTAGTCGACGAATTTACCTACCTCGGATCTTCCGTCAACAAGAAAAATAATGCCAGCCAAGAAATCAAGAAGAAAATAGTGCTCGCCAATAGATGTTTCTACGGACTTCCTCAGCACTTTAGTAACACCACCTTCTCTCGGAATACTAAGAAACAGCTATACCAGGTGCTTATCTTACCTGTTCTGTTGCATGCTGCCGAATCATGGGTGCTTACTACAACGGACATACAAAACCTGGGAGTATTCGAGAGAAAAGTACTCAGAAAAATATATGGACCTATCTGTGTCGAAGGCCAGTTTCGTCATCGGATGAACCATGAGCAGTATGAGCTTTACCACGACATCGACGTAACTAAAAGAGTCAGAATCCAACGACTTCGATGGCTGGGACATATTGCCAGAATGGATGTAAATGCTCCAGCGAGAAAGGTGTTTGAAGGCGAACCTGAAGGACGGCGCAGAGCAGGGAGACCCAAACTCCGTTGGAAGGACCAAGTGGTAGGCGATGTTCCATCATCTGGTAGGACTAACTGGAGAACACACGCAGAAGACCGAAGCGTGTGGAATTCTTTATTACTTCAGGCCTCAAATTTATGAACTACGTTTCGTAAATTGTAATTGGCCACTTAAGTAAGTATGGGGGTGATTTAGGTCATTTGTATGGTAGGTAGCAGAAAGGGTGCGTCGAATAGTTTGGTTTCCTACGATTTCGCCACCTATCACAATATAAAATAATCGACCAATTTAGTTATGAGAGAAATATTAATATTCCCAAAATAGGTCATTTTATATGGGAGGTACCAGAAGGCGTGAACCGATATAGCTCATATTCATACCTGACTCCAATTTTCGTAAGCAAACATCATACACAAAATTTGAGGGCATTCAGTTTACTTACAAAAAAGATATGTATGTAAAACTATGAGGGTCAATTCGGCCATTTGGATGGGAGGTACCAAAAGTGGTGTGACAAAGATTGCAGCTTTCTTAGGGTTTGTCTACTATTGCAAGATAAATAATCTGACCAAATTTAAATATCCTCCGATAGTCTGATTGGCAGCTATGCAAGAAATATTAATTATCCAAAATAGGAAATTTTGTATGGGAGGTACCAGAAGCGGTGGGACTATTCTGCCCATTTTCAATCCCATAAGTTCGTTTTGAAAAATATTAATACTGGCAAATTTTCATACCGATCCATTAAGGTTTACTCGAGTTATCCTGCTGACCACCCATCCAGCCAGACAGACGGACATAGCTCAATCGTCTTAAAAAGTCCTAAAACGAATTTGGTCTTAAGATACTTGGGTTCTAACTCGTCTCCTTTAATGCGTTACACATTTTTTCGTATCAAATGATATATACCCTCATCCCTAAGTGTGATGGTATAATTATGAAAATAACAAAAAATTTTATCGAGGATTAATAAGTTGTGAGAAAATGTTGGGGTTGCACAATTATTGAGGGTCGGTCACACATTTGACTCCTTTAGGGGCACGTTAGAGCGTTGGGAGCAAAATTTAGAAAAACATAATTTTTGTTTGGCAGCCCCCTTAGGGGGTGAAGATGGTGGTAGGTTAATGGAGGGAAATATTATTGGCAGCAGCCGTTTTCTTAAAAAAAAACATGATACAAATTTGTATGGGAATCACCTTAAGTGTTGAAGATAGAAGGTAGATATGTTCTGAGAAATTGTTTAGTCTGAAAAATAATGGGGGTCAGTCATACATTTGAATCCTTTAGGGAAACGTTGTGGGCAGTTGGTGCGGTGGAAGTAAAATTTATAAAAATTAAATTATGGGAGCACCTTTAGGGGGTGCAGATGGGTGGTGGATATGTTTGGGGAAAAATTACTGGGGGTTCGTCATACGTTTTACCCTTCTAGGGGCGACTCCGGCCTTGATGTGGATTTGTTCACCTTTACCCCCAACCACGATGCGCTGTCTTTTTACACCACACAACCTGACCCGTAACATAAAAGCTCGTATTTTTATTCACATTCTGTCAAATTAAGAATTATTTGCATAATCTTGTTTTCGATTAGAAGAGAAGGGAATAATTATGAAAGCTGTTACTACAGCGGGGACCGGCCGTGGCATAGTGGTTGGAATACGCGACTACCATGCGATAGATCCGTGGTCCGATTGCCGGCCCCACTCGATGCTGTCGACGGCAACTTCGCAGTAAAAGTGTCGAGTCAATCGGCATGTCTAGTAGAAGATTTTCAAACAGTGACGTTCGCATTCGGCGATAAACAAGTAGGTGCCGTTTGTTGTGAAGCCAAAATAGAAAGCGTGTTTATGCACAACAACGCTAGAAGCTATCGTATACCTTATTAATGGGGTGTTAAGGGAAAGTAATGTTTTTTAAGTTACTGCAGCGAACTCAGACGTTAACAAATACTCAGCTAAAGTGTTTTTTGTAACAGTAAAATTTTGCTTAATGATAAAAACAAATTAATCATTTCTGAAAATTCGTACATTATTTGAATCCATAATATTAGCAACTAAGAATATCAACCGATGGTCCTCTAATTATTCCAAACAGCAGTATCAAATAGATGTGTCAACAGCCATTCGTGTGATACAAGTTTCTCAAAAACTTGACTTTTGTGGTAGTCTCCAAATAGAAAAGGGTTAACGCACGCAAATGTAAGAAGCTCTCCCACATCTCAATCAAAAGATACAAAGGGAAAGTGTTTTATTTGTTGTGTGTCTATTTAATTAATGATTTTTTGTTAAGCTTCTAACCAAGCTAAGCTTTATACAAGACTATGGATATGATGCATCAGAAACTCGACTGGCACCATCCTTAACTAATGTTAAATCTTGTTGACATACGCCGATTTGTATAGATTTTATATGAGTCAGGACTTCACTAAGTTACTGCAGCCCACTCAAATATTGGGCACAAGATGCTATTTGTTTTAACGAATAATTACTCTTCTGGTTTTGGGACGCAGCTTAGCTTTTGACAACTGTCAATTAAAGGGTCAGCCTTTTAACCCGCGGTACCGGCTGTAGAATGATATTACAACACGCGACTATCATGCGGGAGATCCATGGTGCGATTGTTGGCTCTAGTCATCAAATTTTTTCTTTAATTCCTTTTAAACAGTTACAGTTCGCATTCATCTATAAACAAGTAGGTGCCGTTTGCTCTGAGTCTAAAAATATGAGCGTGTTACAGCGAGAAGCTACCTCATTCATGGGTTGTAAAAGGAAATTATGTTTATGTTTTCAATCTTACTTTCTTATGCCACTTTCTCCTAGTACATACTCCAAACAAGAGAAGAACAACAAAATTTATATCCAATGTGATTTTTTTGAAAACTCAATAGCCTCATGGGATGTTTTGTTTTTATACCCTCAACTTTAGGCATGGGGGTGTGCAGATGGATGGTTTGTGGGCAGGATAACTCGAGTAAACCTTAACTGACCCTGATCCTGATGCGATGGTTGGGTTTTATGTTTCGGAATTAGAGAACAGAAACAAATATGAATCATCGAAAATCACTTTATTGCTTTTGAAAATATTCCCCATGAAGATTTATACACTTTTGCATGCGTTTGAACCAATTGTCGAAACACCTTTGCCACTCTGATTCAGGTATCTCCAAAACATGCAGTCTGAATACAGCAACCGCTTCTTAAGGTGTCTAAAAACGTTGACCTCTCAGTTTGTTGTTTACGTACGGGAATAAAAAGAAGTCATTCGGTGCCAAGTCAGAACTATAAGGCGGATGACCAATCGAATCGATGTGATCCGTCTTCGGCGGTTGGTTTTCCTGATTTCTTGGAAGACAACGGGCAAACAAATGGTTGTGTACCACTCAGAATTAACTGTTCTGTGTTGTTCTAGTGGTACGGTTGCGACATGTTCAGTTTTTTCGAAAAAACATGCGACCATTTGCTTCACGCGCGAACAACTTTTGCTGGATTTGGCTTGTCTTAAAACACCCATACAGTTGACTGCTGTTTACTTTCGGGCTCATATGCGAAAAACCAGAATTCATCACCTGTCACGATGTCATAGACGTGTTCCGAAGCACCGCGATCGTATTTTTGGAGCATTTTTTTGACCAATCGACACGAGCCTTTTTTTGAGTGATTGACAAATTGTGTGGCATTCATCGCGAACAAATTTTTTTGACAGTCAAATGTTTATGCGTTATTGAATGTATGCTGGACCTACTAATGCCTGAAGTTGTCTCAATCTCACGATAGGTCACATGACGATCTTGCGAAATCAGTTCGCGCACAGCATCAATGGTTTTCGGAACAACTGCTAATTTTGGACGACCTTCACGAAAATCGTCCTGGTGGGAATTACGACCACGACCAATTGTTTTGTTTTCCCAAAACTACTTACGGGATTGCATATGGGCTACATGGCCAAGCCTTTTCTGGTACCACCCATAAAAATTTGTCAGTCGGTTCACCTGGCTGAAATTTATGTACTGTTTATACCATCACCCTTAGGGATGAAGGTATATATCATTTGATACGAGCCAAAAGTGTAACACATAGAAGGAGTGACTTTAGACCCTAGGTTTCTTTGAACCAAATTCGATTCATGACTTTTTAAGTCGTTTGAGCCATGTCCGTCTGTCTGTCTGTCTGTCCGGTGGCTGTCCGGCTGGTTCGCACGATAACTTTCGAAAGACGCAACCAAATGTTTTGAAATTTTGCACGAGTTATTATTTTCTCAAAACTAATTACGGTATTGCAAATGGGCTACATGGCCCCGCCCCTTCTGGTACCTCCCATACAAATACATCATTCCGCCCACTTTAGAAATCGAGTAATAATATCAATACACCCTACGGGATCGTCCCCAAATTCTGTATTTAGTAAAACTATAACAGGATAAGGTTTTGGAAAAAATTTCGAAAGCCTAGCCACGCCCCTTCGGGTACCTCCCATACAAATCTACCTTTCCGCCCACTATAGAGATGCAGAAATAATATCAATAAATTAAACTTGATCGTACCCAAACTATATTTTTAGTAAAGCTATAACAGGATAAAGTTTTGGAGAAAAAAATTGGAAGTCTATTCACGCCCCATCTGGTACCTCCCATACACATCTGGTACCGCCCACTTTAGAAATCGATAAATATTATTAAAAGACCTAACGCGATCGTGCCCAAATTCTGCATTTGGTAAAGTTTAAGCAGGATAAAGTTTTGGAGAAAAAATCTGGAAGTCTAGACACGCCCCTTCTGGTACCTCCCATACAAATGTACCACTCCGCCCACTTTAGAAATAGGGTAATAATATCAATACACTCGACACGATCGTGCCCAAATTCTGTATTTTGTTATGTTATAACAGGACAAAGTTTTGGAGAAAAAATCGGAAGTCTAGCGACGCCCCTTATGGTACCTCCCATACAAATTTCTAAAGTGGGCGGAATGATGTATTTGTATGGGAGGTACCAGAAGGGGCGGGGCCATGTAGCCCATTTGCAATACCGTAAGTAGTTTTGAGAAAATAATAACTCGTGCAAAATTTCAAAACATGTGGTTGCGTCTTTCGAAAGTTATCGTGCGAACCAGCCGGACAGCCACCGGACAGACAGACAGACAGACAGACAGACGGACATGGCTCAAACGACGTAAAAAGTCATGAATCGAATTTGGTTCAAAGAAACCTAGGGTCTAAAGTCACTCCTTCTATGTGTTACACTTTTGGGTCGTATCAAATGATATATACCTTCATCCCTAAGGGTGATGGTATAATTATTTGTTTTACTGAGGGTAATGGTAAATGTAAGTTGGGTTGCCCGACTGAAACTTTCTAACTGGTTTTAATTACAAATCGGTTAATTTCAATAACTCAAGACTTAAACAATATCTTATATTGGGTGATGGTATTTATCAGTCAGTTCAACTGACTGAAATGTCTGTACTGGTTTTTTTTTTTTTATTTATAAAAACACTTGTTTCCGTTGTATAGGTAAAAGACAAAAATACTCTTTTACTGTATTCTCAGCTATGTCTATAATATTTGAATTATATTATTCTTACACAATATTTATATTTCAATCTAATGCATTTATTTATTCTCTCCCCTCATTTCAGACGCCTTTCCCGAAGAGGACTCTGATATGCTAATGGAACCAAATGATTTCGCTCCCATAACCATTCTGCGTTCACAAGAGCGGCAGTATCATGAACCACTTACGACCACACAACAATTCCGTCCCTTGCAAAGTTCTCGCTTAAGCTCAAGAGCAGATCTGCCAGTGCCAGTGCATCGCGGCAATCCAGCTGATTCTCACAGTCAGGCAGCTCAAAATTACTATCCACCCTTCTTCAGGGAGGCGCCACCTCTAGGTCATTCCCGTCCCTACTTCCCGCTACCCGATTCTGCTGCTGCAGCCAAATTTGCTGAAGCTCGACCCGAAGGAAATCTTGGTCCTGGCTTGGCACCTCACCAAAGACAAGGTGGTTTTGATCCCTCCATTTTAGGTTCCGGCGATTTTGGCGTTATTCGCGGTGGTACTTTCTATCCCGAAGAAGAAATGCCCTATCATCAAGAGGACACAATAGACTTTGTACAGAAATACACCTACCCAGAGGAACAGTTTGCTCACTTCCGTGATTTCGCTGATATAAATGTACCAGTCGATACAGCCTTCTCGCATTTTGTAGTCGTCTATCAGGCGAAAAATTCCTCAACGCCCAACAATCATCCACATCCGAAGAATATTTTCGAACAACTCGAGTTGTTGGACAAAGAAAAGGCAGCAGAGGAAAAGAAATTGAAGAAATCAAAGCACTCAAGTAAATCCAAGACGAAATTGGCCAAAACAAAACTGCAACAAAAGAAATACAAAAAGAAATCTATTCCAAAGGAAATCGAAGAAGAACCCCTGTTGGCTTTAAGTTAAGAGCAGCATGGGCGCAGGTCGGATTGAAAGCGAAGCAAATAACATATTTTAAATTTAATTTATTAATTTTAATGAAAATTTCACATCAAGCATTTTGGTAAACTTTCACGTAGGGTAATGCAAAAGTGCTGAAAATGAAAGCGAAATATTTCAGAGTGACATTTTAAGGTCAAAACAATAAATCGATAGAAAAAACAAAAAACAGTGAAAGCAGTATTGGTACACGAATGGTGCCAAATTTTTGTATTTGAAAATTTGTCTGTCTCACACATACATACACACATACCACATAAAACATAAAGAAAAAAAAAACAAAAAGTTATTTTTGATTGCTGCATGTTTAAAGTTTAAGTTAAATGTACAAAGCGAAACTCTTTGAAACTTTTTCATAATTACTATCATTTCATATCATATCCTTTTGGTTGTCTGCATTTCATTTTTAATTTTTCCACTGGACTAACAGTCAAATGAAAGGAGTTACAATGCATATTTCTACCAATACTTCTAAACTTCTAATATACTTCAAAACTTAGATGCATATTATTTTTGCAAGAACACTGAATCAACAGTTTACGCTCCGCAATCTTTCAAATTCGTGATACATTAGCGATTTCACTTAAAAAATTGATTAATTTTTTAGATCAGAATTTAACTTTATCTACCAGAATTTTGGAATAAAAGCCATAGAAATTTATCAATCAGTTCACCAGTACCGGTTACGTTTCATTTCTATGTAATTTGTCATTCCTTTCATTTGACACTGTCCGGACATACTTATTTTACTATTTCATTCTATTTCCATAATGTTTCTTCTTTCCCCTGCTAAGTTTATATTGTATAGCCTTCATCAAATTGTGTTGCATTTTAAAATTGGTTTATCATTTTTCATTACGTATTTCTTCTTTCAACCACAAAGCAATACTCATTAATTACATTAGTTATATTATTTTTACATTATGTAGTTCGTTTTATTTTGTTTGTATAAAAAAAAATGCGTAAATGTTGAAAAACTCGATTATTTTTATATATCGTTTGTTAAAAATCATAATTAGTTCATAAGCAAATTCATGTAAAAACACATCCTTCATAAATATTGAATAAATTATTTGTTTTTATAAATACATTGAAGGCATTTCAATTATGAAGTCAACTGTTAACTGGTAAGTAATAAGGCACTGAGAAATAGTAGGTATGATCAGGTTTACTTTAGTTCTGTGTTCATAGTCGTGAGAGCGAATTTTGTTTGGACGGGTTTGAACTAAAAATGCTGTTCAAGTTGGCATTGCTCTTAGAGAACACAAATTTAACAACGTCCAGATAACAACTCCAGTATAAGTTTCAAACCAGAATTATACGAGTAGGCGCAAGCCACATTATATTCACGGTGGACGTGGCCCTGCCCATTAGACCCAGTCTTTGAAAACGCAATATCTGGAGGACTATATAACCAATCGCCTTGAAAATTTTGGCGCCAAAATTCGTGACCCAACAAAAAATGGGCGGGATTGAAACAGTGGGCGTGGCATACACCTTGAAATTTTAAACGGCTGTATCTCATGAACTATCAGAGTTATGAAGATGATATTTCGTATATTTATTGTTCGTACAATTTAGAATTACATCCACGCTGGAAGTAGGCGGTGCGATGTCCCCTTTTTAAAAATCACTAATTTTCACAAAAAACCACAAAAATTTTAAAGTGGTTATGAAGATCCGTTGATAGTCCCTAGCTATACTTGGTTATGATTAGATAATAGGGCGTGGCACCGCCCATACAACTTGGAAATTAAAAAGGCTATATATTATGGACAAAAATTTGGCGAAATTGTGCCATCGATTTTTCGATAACTATCGGCACGTGAAAAAAAGTTCCACTACGATATATCAAAAAAATCATTTTCGAGGCCGTCCAATTTGAATTTTGTGAAGTTTTCCTTAATATATATACCATCACCCTTAGGGATGAGGGTATATATCATTTGATACGAAAAAAAAGTGTAACGCATTAAAGGAGACGAGTTAGACCCCAAGTATCTTAAGACCAAATTCGTTTCAGGACTTTTTAAGACGATTGAGCTATGTCCGTCTGTCTGGCTGGATGGCTGTCTGGATGGCTGGGCAGGATAACTCGAGTAATCCTAAACGGATCGGTATGAAAATTTACCAATATCAATATTTTTCAAAACAAACTTATGGGATTGTCAATGGGCTGAATAGCCCCACCCCTTCTGGTAGCTCCCATACAAAATTACTTATTTTTGGAAAATTAATATTTCTTCCATAACTTCCAAACGGACAACCGGAGGATGTTTGAATTTGGTCAGTTTATTTATCTTGCAAAAGTAGACAAACCCTAAGAAAACCGAAACCTTTGCCCCTCCCATTCTGGTACCTCCCATACAAATGACCGAATTGGCCCTCATACTTTTACATACATATCTTTTTTGTTAGTAAACTGAATTCACTAAAATTTTGCGTGTGATGTTCGCTTATGAAAAGTTGAATTAGGAATGAATATGGACTATATCGGTTCACGCCTTCTGGTACCTCCCATACAAAATGACTTTGTTTGGATATAATCAAATTTGGTCAGTTTATTTTTCTTGTAATAGGAAGCAAAGCCTCAGCAACCCACACTATTTGGCACATCCCTTCTGGCACCTCCTATATAAATATATGGGATATTTCCCCTTTTACATACGAAAAAAGTCAGACACGTTGTGCTTCCCCTAATTGTACATTGTGTATAAATAGAAAAATTTTTTATGTTTTTGCTCTACATGCAGACAAAAAATAATACATGAGTAATTTTATTTTAAAAATCTATTAATTTCAATAACTCAAGACTTAAACAATATCTTATATTGGGTGATGGTATATATCAGTCAGTTTACCTGACTGAAATTTCTGTACTGGTTATTTTTAAAATTTATTTTTAGTAAGTAACTAGTGGGCGATATGAAATAACTCCCAATGAAATAAATCCCAACGAATTAAGTCCCAAAGAAAATGAAATAATTTCCAAACAGAAAATGAAATAAGTCCCAAATTTGGAATTTATTTTAAATTGAAATAAATTAAACACCAAAACCAGTACAGAAATTTAAGTCAGGTAAACTGACTGATAAATACCATCACCCAATAATAATTCCTATTACAAGATAATTAATTACCAAATTTGATTATCCTCCAAGTGACAGTTTAAAAATTATGGGAGAAATATTAATTTTCCAAACAAGGTAATTTTGTATGGGAGGTACCATAGGGTGATCCGGTATAATCCATATTCATTCCTGATTCAAATTATCATAGCTGTACAACTTACGCAAAATTCGACTGTATTCACTTTACTTACAAAAATATATGTATTTAAAACTATGGAGGTATGTTCGGTATTTTGTATGGGAGGTACCAGAAGGGGTGCGTCAAATAGTTATGTTTTGTAAGGTTTTGCTTCCTATCACAAGATAAATTAATTGACCAATTTTCATTACCCCCCAAGTGTCCGTTTGGAAATTATGGGATAAATGTTAATTATTCAAAAATAGGTAATATTGTATGGGAGGTACCAGAAGGCGTGAACCGATATAGCTCATATTCATTGCTGAGTCCAGTTTTCATATGCAAACATCATATGCAAAATTTGAGTGAATTCAGTTTAGTTACGAAAAAGATATGTATGTAAAACTATGAGGGTCAATTAGGTCATTTGTATGGGAGGTACCAGAAGGGGTATGGCAAAGGTTTCGGTTTTCGCAGTGTTTGTCTACTTTTGCAAGATAAATAAACTGACCAAGTTTAAATATCCTACGATCGTCCGTTGGGAAGTTATGAAAGAAATATAAATTATCCAAAAATAGGTAATTTTGTATGGGAGGTACCAGAACGGGTGGGGCTATTCAGCCCATTTTCAATCCCATAAGTTCGTTTTGAAAAATATTAACACTGGTAAATTTTCATACTGATCCGTTAAGGTTTACTCAAGTTATCCTGCTGACCAGCCATCCAGCCAGCCAGCCAGACAGACGGACATAGCTCAATCGTCTTAAAAAGTCCTGAAACGAATTTGGTCTTAAGTTACTTCGGGTCTAACTCGTCTCCTTTCGTCTCCTTCGTATCAAATGATATCTACCCTCATCCTTAAGGGTGATGGTATAATATGAAATAAATCCCAAACTTATATATTCATATTACACAGTAAAATATATCTATATATATAAAAATGGTGGCAAAAATGTATAGTAATTCATCAATTGAGAACGGCTGGACCGATTTTGCTGAAAATTTTTTTCAGTTATTCGTATTTGCCAGGAGAAGGTTTATGTAAAAGAAAATTTTGGGAAAATCCTCCGGAAAAGCCGGAAAATTGGAAAAACCAAAATTGCTATTTTGTATGGAATCTTGTGTGCAATTGTTACGAATGATTTTTCGAATGGAAAAATAAAAAAATTTTGTTGGAAAATTCCGGAAAAATTCGAAGAATTTTTATACTACTTTTCGACGAAATTTTGCTTTTTGTCGTACGATTTGATAGTTTTGAACGATGTAACTTGCGAAAAATTTCAGATAATTATTCCGAATGGAAAAATAGAAAAATTATCGGTGGAAAACTCGGAAAATTCCGAAAAAATCTAAAAATGTGAGTTTTTTCTTTTTTTTCGACAAAATTTTGCATCTTATCGTATGTTTTGGTAATTTTGAGCGATGTAAATGTGAACAATTTCGAATGATTATGACTTTTCGAATGGAAAAATAGAAAAATTCTTGGTGGAAAACTCGGAAAATTCCAGAAAAAAATCGAAAGATTTGGATGTCTTTAACGAAATCTTCCATTGTATCGCTTGATTTGATGATTTCAGACGACGTAAAGGTGCAAACTTCATTGTGTTGTGTGAAAAATGTATAGTAATTTACCAAGAGAGAACGTAGGCCCAGTTTGCTGTATTTTTTTTCAATTGTTCGTAATTGCCAGATAATTTTGGGAAAATCCTTAGGAAAAGCCGGGAAATTTGAGTGCAATTGTTACGAAATGGCTTTTCGAATGCACATATAGAAAATTATTAGCGAAAAACTCGGAAAATTCCGGAAAAGCGCAAAAAATTAGATTTTTTATCGACGAAATTTTGCAGTTTTCGCATAACTTGATGATTTTGATGTTGGTTGGAAAATTTAATGAGATAAATAATATCTATATATGTAAAAATGGTGTAATAGTAATTCATATAGTAATTCATCAATTGAGAACGGCTGACCGATTTAGCTGAAATTTTGTTTCAGTTGTTCGCAATTGCCAGGAGAAGGTTTATGTGAGAATTTTGGGAAAATCCTCCGGAAAAGCCGGGAAATTGGAATAACCGAAAAATGTTTTTTTGTATGTAATTTTGTGTGCAATTGTAACGAATGACTTCGAATAGAAAAATAAAAAAATATGTTGGAAAATTCTGGAAAAATTCGAAAAATTTTAATTTTCTTTTCCGACGAAAATTTGCTTTTTGTCGTATGATTTGATAGTTTCGGATAATGTAACTGCGAAAAATTTTAGATAATTATTCCGACATGACTTTCCGAATGAAAAAATAGACAAATTCTTGGTAGAAAACTCGAAAAATTTGGATTTTTTGAATAAGACATGGTTGTTTTAGGAAAAGTTATTTACTAGACTAATGCCTCCTAATAGACAATCAAACTTTGGACGAATCAAATGGAACAAAATCGACAAAATGTTACTTGAAGAAGACCAGTCGTAAATATAGAATCGCGCTGCTTTTGAATACGATTCCACAATCGCCTACAAAAATCTTCGTTGAGTTGATATGGGTTCATTGTCTGTCGTATGCCAGCATTGCAATGCATTGAAGTTACAATCGGAAACTTTCGGCTTATGCTGCGCTGGTTGCAAGGTGAAATTGCCGTTTTGACTCATCCGCCAGTGTCATTGTAACATATTCCTTTCTCTATGAAAATACAATTTAATCAAAACATTTCCTGGCAAATACACAAAAATATGAAGTATGCTTTCAAATGCCGTCATTCGGAGCCGAAGTTGATGATCAATCCGGAAACAATCCGAGTTAAAAGGTAATGGATAGTATTACTGAAGCTTAGTAAACCCCTAGCTCAGGGAAAAATATTTTTTTCACTTTTTTAAAATAGAGCTGGCGCTTTGTTACCACCACCAAACGAAGATCATAAGTTCCATCAGATCTATTTCGTTGGTGATTCGGCAATAGAACTAGATCAACGTTGTGCAATTTTTACTTTGATAAAACATGAAATGATCGAACAATTGCAAAATTTTCTGCATTGGAAACAATTATAGTGTTCAAATACTTGAATTTTTCAGAAAGCAGGTTTCCGGTTAATTGGAAAAATACCTTTTTCCAACAATTTGGTTTTCGAATACATGATTTGGTAGATTTAGGATATTTTAACTAAACATATAAGTGTAAAGTTTGTGCGTACATCATGCACAAACTTTAAAGGCGTTTTCTGTAAAATTTTAATTTTACACATACCTTGGTTTAGAATGAAGGTATCGATATGATCACATGCATGTTAGCCACCTTTTTACCATTCCATACGAATATCGACGGCGTGCTACTTATTTCGAGGAGAGATCCCAATCTATTTAAAGATGAGATCCCAACTTCTTTTTTGCGGTCGAACATTTTTGTTAGGAGATAACTGCATTTAAAGTTGTTCATATGAATATCGACGGCTTCACAGCTATTGCAGGCGTCGGGAGACTCATCGGTCATATGTTGCACTTTAATGCCCGTTGATGTTCTGCCGTGGAGCGGGTTAATATCACCACAATTTAAAGATGGTCAATACAATAATTTTTATGCGTATCGATCGCAAATTGCGTTAGCTGTTGCACCATCTGCTGCCACTTTGTTGAAAGGCGGTCGAACTGCACACTCCGGTTTGAAGTTGCCGATGAATCTTCTCACAGTTGACAAGCCAATGTGCACAATATCCAGAAGTTTGGCAAAAGCAAAATTGTTGCGAGAATGCAAAATCACCATTTGGGATGAATGCACGATAGCGCATCAACGAACTTTGGAGGCAGTTGACCGAATGATGAAGGATTTATGAGGTGATTCGAAACGACTTGGTGGGGCTATAATATTTCTGTCGGAAGATTTTCGTCAAACGCTTCCCGCCATCCCAAAATCTACTGCTGCTGACGAAATTAATGTCTTTGTGGCGGAATAACAAGGAGTTGAAATTAACTACGAACATGAGAGTCACGTTGCAAAACGAAAATATCTACTGGCGCTTTGTAAGGGCCAAATTCCTGTTGATGTTTCAACTGGATTGATGACGTTCCTGTAAAATTTTTTCAAAGGAGAGGAAGTCCTTATCCCTCGAATTTCTATTATTCCAACCGTTTTTCTTTTCCAATTCTAGCGAATTCAATTCGCCATTCGATTGGCTTTTGCGATAACAATCAATTAATGAAGGCATTAACTTGGAGCGAGACGAAGTTTGCCGAGTCAGAAGTTGTATGGCAGAACAACGTTTGCCGGGTCAGCTAGTTGCATATATAACTGAATGTAGTCATTAATATCTTTGTGTCATATGTAGTCATTAATACCATTTTCGACCTAATCTGCAATAATATCTTATTGCAATTAAGGAATGTACCGAAAAGAAACTGCACACTTTCAAATAAATATTTCTCCCAGTGTGATCTTTCGATCGCGCCATGCAATGCACCGTTAGAAAGCTCGATCAATTCTGAAGAATTGTGCATTTTTCGTTTGCTCTATTTGTCTTTTGTTTTTACGATGCCTCGAATCGAAGAGCAAGTACGCAAACAAATTGTGCACAGCTACTGTACTGAAAACGGAATTTCAAACAGAAAATTAGCTAAACGCTTTAAAGTTAGTGCGAATAGCGTGAAAAACATTATAATTATGTTTGGAGAAACATGTTCTATAAAAGACTTGCCGAAAACCGGCAGAAAAAAACGTGTACATAGTCCAAAATTGGAACAATCGGTGTTAACCTTAATTAACAAACACCCAACGATGTCCGTTCGAGATTTGGCAAAAAAAAACGAGTACAAGCGTGTCAATGATACAAAGGGTGAAGCAAAGGAATAACTTAAAGACGTACAAAAAACAAAAAGTCTCAAAAAAAAGTCAGAGACAAGCAGAAGTTGGAAAGCAGAGAGCTCGAAAGCTTTATGATCGATTGTGCAGTGACGCGGTAGAATGCATTGTGATGGACGACGAAACATATGTTAAATTGGACTCAACAACTTTACCCGGCCCACAATTTTACACCAAGAAGAGAGGCAGCACTGTTGACGAGTCGGTGTCAACAATTCAAATGGAAAAATTTGTACAAAAGGTGTTGATTTGGCAGGCCATTTGCACCTGTGGTCTTAAAACTAGCGCATTTTTTACAAAAGGTACTATAGGTGCGGATATTTACATCAAGGAGTGCTTGAAGAAACGTCTCATACCATTTTATAAGAAACATAATGTCCCAACTTTGTTTTGGCCGGATCTTGCATCCGCCCACTACGCTCGAGCAACACAGGCGCTCCTCAACGAAAATGACGTTAAATTTGTCCGTAAGGAGGAAAATCCACCAAATTGTCCAGAGCTACGACCCATAGAGCGTTATTGGGCTATTGTTAAACGAAATTTAAGGAAGGACGGTAGAGTTGCCGAAAACATTGACGAGATGAAGAAAAACTGGATAAGGGCAAGTCAGAAAGTCACCAAGGCAGGTGTGCAAACCCTAATGAACGGCGTCAAACAAAAAATTCGCTCAAAAATAAGGACTTGACTTTTTTCCAAAATATTTTTTTTAGTTATAATGTTTATGAAACATTCTTCAAATTTTTTTCTTTTTTGAACTTGGTTTGATTTGCTCAGGTTAAAATAATTGTTCACAATAGTTTACCATTTTTTCTGCGCTGGTATATTTATACCATCACCCTTAGGGATGAAGGTATATATCATTTGATACGAGCCAAAAGTGTAACACATAGAAGGAGTGACTTTAGACCCTAGGTTTCTTTGAACCAAATTCGATTCATGACTTTTTAAGTCGTTTGAGCCATGTCCGTCTGTCTGTCTGTCCGGTGGCTGTCCGGCTGGTTCGCACGATAACTTTCGAAAGACGCAACCAAATGTTTTGAAATTTTGCACGAGTTATTATTTTCTCAAAACTACTTACGGTATTGCAAATGGGCTACATGGCCCCGCCCCTTCTGGTACCTCCCATACAAATACATCATTCCGCCCACTTTAGAAATCGAGTAATAATATCAATACACCCTACGGAATCGTCCCCAAATTCTGTATTTAGTAAAGCTATAACAGGATAAAGTTTTGGAAAGATTTTGAAAGCCTAGCCACGCCCCTTCTGGTACCTCCCATACAAATCTACCTTTCCGCCCACTATAGAGATGGAGAAATAATATCAATAAATTAAACGTGATCGTACCCAAATTCTATTTTTAGTAAAGCTATAACAGGATAACGTTTTGGAGAAAAAAATTGGAAGTCTACTCACGCCCCATCTGGTACCTCCCATCCACATCTGGTACCGCCCACTTTAGAAATCGATTAATATTATTAAAAGACCTAACGCGATCGTGCCCAAATTCTGCATTTGGTAAAGTTTAAGCAGGATAAAGTTTTGGAGAAAAAATCTGGAAGTCTAGACACGCCCCTTCTGGTACCTCCCATACAAATGTACCACTCCGCCCACTTTAGAAATAGGGTAATAATATCAATACACTCGACACGATCGTGGCCAAATTCTGTATTTTGTTATGTTATAACAGGACAAAGTTTTGGAGAAAAAATCGGAAGTCTAGCGACGCCCCTTATGGTACCTCCCATACAAATGTACCTTTCCGCCCACTTTAGTGATGTACTAATAATATCAGTACACCCAAGGCAATCGTGCCCAAATTTTGTAATTAGTAAAGCTATAACAGGATAAAGTAATGGAGAGTATGTCTGGAAGCCTAACCACACCCCTTCTCGTACCTCTCATACAAATGTACCACTCCGCCCACTTTAGAAATCGAGTAATAATATCAATATAATAGAAAATTATTTGTTTTACTGAGGGTAAGGGTAAATGTAAGTTGGGTTGCCCGACTGAAACTTTCTAACTGGTTTTAATTACAAATCGGTTAATTTCAATAACTCAAGACTTAAACAATATCTTATATTGGGTGATGGTATTTATCAGTCAGTTCAACTGACTGAAATTTCTGTACTGGTTTTATTATATGTATGTACAAAAAATAATTATTAATTAACGTTTTTACACACAACAATGTATGAAAATTTTTAAGAAAAAATCGCGCGGGTGAAGCAACGCGAGCCGGGAAAGCTGGTTTTATATATATAGATAAAAAACTCGGCTGATTTAATTTCTTTAATATAACCTTTGTATTACATCACAGTATGCAAATACTCACTAAAATCAAAAAACCAGTAAGAAAGTTTCAGTCGGGCGATCCGACGTACATATACCATCACCCTCAGTAAAATAAAAAAAATTTCTATTATATTGATATTATTACTCGATTTATAAAGTGGGTGAAGTGGTAAATTTGTATGGGAGGTACTAGAAGGGGCGTGTCTAGAATTCTAGGTTTATCCTCCAAAACTTTATATTGTTATAGCTTTACTAAATACAGAGTTTGGGCACGATAGCGTTGGATGTATTGATATTATTACTCCATCTCTGAAGTGGGCGGAAAGGTACATTTGTATGGGAGGTCCCATAAGGGGCGCCGCTAGACTGTCAATTTTTTCTCCAAAACTTTATCCTGTTATAACTTAATAAAATACAGAATTGGGGCACGATCGTGTCGAGAATATTGATATTATTACTCCATCTCTAAAGTGGGCGGCGTGGTACATTTGTATGGGAGGTACCAGAAGGGGCGTGTCTAGACATCCAGATATTTTGTCCAAAACTTTATCATGTTATAGCTTTACTAAATACAGAATTTGGGCACGATCGTGTCAAGTGTATTGATATTATAATTCCATCTCTAAAGTGGGCGGAAAGGTACATTGGTATGGGAGGTACCAGAATGGGCGTGTCTAGACTTCCAGATTTTTCCCCAAAACTTTTTCCTGCTTGAACTTTACTAAATACAGAATTTGGTCTCGATCGCGGTAGTTCTAATAATAATATTAATCGATTTCTAAAGTGGGCGGTACCAGATGTGTGTGGGAGGTACCAGATGGGGCGTTGGTAGACTTCAGTTTTTTCTTAAAAACTGTATCCTGCTATAGCTTTACTAAATTAAGAATTAGGGTACGAGCGCGATGGATTTATTGATATTATTGGTCAATATCTAAAGTTGGCGGAAAGGTGAATTTGTATGGGAGGTACCAGAAGGGGCGTGGCTAGACTTTCATTTTTTTTTCCAAAACTTTATCCTGTAATAGCTTTACTAAATACAGAATTTGGGGACGATCCCGTAGGGTGTATTGATATTATTACTCGATTTCAAAAGTGGGCGGAATGATGTATTTGTATGGGAGGTACCAGAAGGGGCGGGGCCATGTAGCCCATTTGCAATACCGTAAGTAGTTTTGAAAAAATAATAACTCGTGCAAAATTTCAAAAGATTTGGTTGCGTCTTTCGAAAGTTATCGTGCGAACCAGCCGGACAGCCACCAGACAGACAGACAGACGGACATGGCTCAAACGACTTAAAAAGTCATGAATCGAATTTGGTTCAAAGAAACCTAGGGTCTAAAGTCACTCCTTCTATGTGTTACACTTTTGGGTCGTATCAAATGATATATACCCTCATCCCTAAGGGTGATGGTATAATAAAAGGTGAGAAAAAGTCACAAAATCGGCTATCTAATTATATAGGCAGCAATGCTAAATACACCCTTAGG